>APFE030076697.1:164941-199540 GCA_000404065.3 Pinus taeda | reverse complement strand
CTTCACCTCAAGTAAAGCTTAGATCACCCAACACTATGAATGTACACCAGAAAACCAATAGCACTTCTCTATAAGATACAAAATTCCAGCCCCTGGACCTCTATGATGAGGGATCCATATATAGATGATTGAAGGGAGGTGAGTCATCTTCCGGGGTCTTGATTAGTGTCCTCTCTTTTATACTTCCTCCTTCCACTTGGAGAATGGTGATCTCTTACTCATCCCTGGTCGAAAACGGAGAGGCAAGTGTTAGAGGGGAAGCTTCTGGAAGATTCCATGATCTTCCACCTCGCATTTTGTCCCTGCTATTTGTCCATTTCTGACCATTGCACCCTACAGAGGAGCCATTCAGTATGCATCACACCTTGTGCACTGGGAAGGTGATATGCATCACACCCTCTGCACTGGGTTTTCAGTATGGTCCAGTTTTGACCATTTATGAGCAGTTTTCAGTGCAGAACTTCTGGGAGATGATGTAATCAGCTGACCTTCTTCCTTTAGGCAGTGAAGCAACACTTTTAGGGACTTAGGAGCCCTCAGTTTATGGACATTTATGATTGGGGTTGAAGTACCCAAAAATGTCTATAACAGTAAGGCCTCTGCTTAACTGGTTTCATGTTAGGTTTTAATGTGATCCTCGTCATTCCTAAATCTCTGATGATTCCTTTTAAGTCTGTGTTCTTGGTTGGGAATAAGTCACGGTACTCAAAGAGTAACTTAGCAACCTTATCCACCATCGCGTCATCCCAGTAATTACAGAGCATTGCATACTTAGGTTTGGCCCCCGTACAAATGTTCACCTTCTTTTTCTTTATTGGTGTAGTTATGTCAGGGTCTTTAATCAGTGGTCCTTGAACTTTGCAGTGGCCTTCTGTTTCTGGAATGTTAATTTTCCACGGATCCTCGTCGTCTTCTTCAGCATTTACATTATAACATGCCAGCATGCAGTTCAGCTGAGTAGCCCATTCAGACTGAATCGATTCTATCGGCTCCTATGGTATCCTAAGGATAGCTGGTTTTACCACCTATAGTGCGTCATCAACGGTGTCCCACCAACAATCATCAAAAGTGAAGGTTAATAGGAACCCTCTACATAGGATATCCCATTCACTCGTCCCATGGTGGAGCTCCATCTCTATATACCAGTTCATGGGTATAACATCTAGGGTATGACAAAAATAGGTGCACCCACTCATATTGTAGCTCTTCTCCATAGACCTTTTTCCACTTGGCCAGGTGCACGCTTGGACCATCCAATCCATCATACTTGTCTATTAGTTGCATATGAGGCTTCTCGAAATGCATGTACATCATTCTCCTACATTCATGCCAGTCCTCAAAGCTTCCTTGGTGCGTACCCCACCACCTCGTGGGCGTAGCATGAAGTACCCACTTCAAATCCTGGAAACATTAATTTTCCAACACCTTCCTTTCAAATCTTTCCAAGAAAGCATCTACCTCACCTAATCCATCATAAGTAGGAAAATCTCTCACTTCTGCCGATATGCAGCACAATGATCTTGTCATCATGTTATAGTTTAGCGTGGTTACCTCATGTACCCGGTTCTACCATCACTCTATCTTTTCATCTGAATCCGACATACAGGAGTTGTCGTGCTCCCATGAGATTCTTCCATTCGTGGTGGGATTTACCTAGTCTTGCTCTTGCACGGTTATCTTGTATATGCACTCCAAATCATCATCTCTTTCATAGTCGCACACTGAATCTATGTAACACGATCCTTCTGCAGGGTCCAAAGGTACGACTACGCACATGGACTTTTTCTCAAAAATCATCTTGCACTTCTTCAGATTAATCACCCGATTCATGTCAGTGGCCCAATCGATTCCTAAGAGTTCGGGGTAGGGATAACTATTATTGAGAATCTCTATCACTTCAAAGTCTGCTAGTGCACTTGCCTCTTCAATATCCATGGTGATTCCCTACAATCTCGCCATATGTATTATCTTTTGTTGGTTTACCATTCGCAACTAGATAGGAAACCATTGTAGCATAGGCCTTCCCATGTGCTCCCATGTGTGCTTCGTCAGAATGTTTGCATCCAATCCTAAATTCAGAATTACCTGGTCCATCTCATATTCTCCAATCTTCATAGTCAACCTCATTTCTCTTCCCATCCTCGTCACCCTTTCCAATCTTCCAGACTACACACGGCTGTCCTGGCACCATCCCAAGGCATCTGTTAATGAGTTCCTGCAATCCCTTTATAGCCTCACTGTCACGCAGTAGCTTCATGCATGTTTCTAGGGATGTCAAAAGCATAGATGGGTCCATTTCTGGCTCCGATCTATCATTTCTTCTTGAAGTGGAGGCATCAATGAAGCTCTTCTTAGCTACCATGAAGGTTTCCCTAGTGCACTTCAAATCAAACTCTGCTTCTTTTGTCGGAGCCTTGCGAACCCAAGTACTATCTCCGAGCCGTTTTGCTTTATCATCTCCCATATTAATTCCACTTCGGAGCACAATGTTCACATTTCGATCTTCATTGTGTGACTCAAACCTCATCATCTCCAGGTTTTGAGTTGGGGGAGGTTGTAGCGCTCCCTTTTGGCACAACCTAGCTATCAACGTAGGAAACTCCTCTATCTCGTGATCAAACAAGGTACAATACAGACATGATGGATGTGTTATATTCATACAATCACGGGCATAATGTCCTAGCCCTCTGCAATTGTATCATATCAGCTGTCTGCAGCCTCTTCTAGGTCCTCCTCCACCTTGGCCTCGTCCGCGCCCCTGAAATCTAGTTCGCGCTACTACTGCATTTTGGTCAAGGGGCTGTCTTTCAGCCTGAACCCTGTAGGTGGGAGTTCTATCCATCATTAGCTCATAGCGTCTATAAGTGCGCTCATCGTGTCTAACTGATCTACAAAAAGTACATAACAACTGTTGCGAATTTTGTGTGTACTTCTGGAACAAATGGAAGTTGTCCATAGCATGATTTCCTCCTATTTGACAAATTGCACACCACAAAGTAGGCGCCGTGCTAGGTCTTGCTTGTGTCTTTGGTCTTAACCACATTGGTCCTCCTCCTGTGAGGTAATTCATGAACATCAAGCAATGGTCCTTGTCATGACCCCGACCCTTACATTTAGTGCACCATACCTCTTCACACACTTCTGGTCGGGTTGTCCTATCCTGTTTTAGACTCTGCATCTCAAGGCATATGTTTTTCAACTGTGCGTGGATCTGTTGAAATCCCAGGTTAGGATCCTATATCAGGGTCTCATGCAAGCTCATCGTGATCTCTAAGGATTCTTCTTGAGTCATTAACCTCTTTTACAACAACACATTCCTAAAATGTAGCATTAGCAATGCTACAAACCATTTGCAGTGCTGTCCATCTATCAAAGTCATATTAGATTCACGAATTGTGCACTTCGGTCTCTGATCCAATTCCCAAGGGGTCTCACCAGGTAGCATTGTGATCTCTTTGAATCTAATGATTGACTACGCCTCTGACTTCGGCCTGCTAAATTCTCTGTTCAACTCAATTTGGATATCCGTGATCCCCACATTCGGATTGTGATTAGAATTATTAATATACTAGGTTAGCACGCGATCCTGCATAGTGCTGACCAACATCTTCGTCTTTATATTATCATCCGTAACGCCCTGCACTTCCCATACAGCTCTTATTACAAACCAAAACTGGTCCAGATCTTCATTTCCTACTCCCTTGAACACAGGAAACTTTACCGCGCTTAAAATATTAACTCGTGGTGGTGACCGAGGCAGTGTGGGTGCACATGGAGGTGAAGGCAGTGAAGCTAGTGGTGGTGTGGGTGGGGGTGGTATGCGCGGAATCCTATACCTTATAAAATTGATTATACTCACGGCGAGACCTTCGTGAGCTCTTTCTCGTCCCCTCGCATAGGTGAAATCAAAGGGTCCCTTACTTCCTTCATTTTGGTAGGTTTTTCCACTTCGAGTGGCTCTGGACATCAAAATTGGTGATAGAAATTTGGGTGAAGCAAAGGCACCAAAAGGGATGGATGCAAAGCTAACAATAAAAGAAGTTGATATCTATAGCCATGCTTAGCCAAAAATTGTATGACTTTGAGACTATTGGTAAAACAAGAAGACCAATAGATCCATTGACCTCCTTATGGAATATGAGGACATTTTCACTAGACAAATAAACAAACGTATCCACCAAATATATATAATAAAAGAAAACTATTTTGCAATCACTTTATCAACAAAAAATGTTGTATGATAGGAACATCACCTTTCGAAACATTAGGTCAACGTCATTGAACATTTGAATCAAAATGAAGTCTCATAAAAGAAAAGAAACATACCTAAGAATATTTAGCATAAAAAATAGTTGATATTTTGGGCTATTGCAGCCCAAAACATTAATACATAACACATAGAATTTAGCTATAAGTGGCCAATTCAATAAGTATAATTTATGAATTTGTTAGCATGTTTACTAGTGAAAACCCTTCAAAGAACCAATAAACATGGGTGTCACTGAAAGGTAGTTGGTACTAGCATTACATACCAACCAAATGTATTTTATTCTTCAATTTCTCCTTTAATTTAAGTTAAAACTCATATATAGATATAGTAATGAGTAGTGTACTGCAAAAACTAGCTAATGTAACCAACAACCTTAACCATAAAAGGTCTCCAAATCTTCAACATACAATCCAATCAAGTCAGTGTGGGCCAATAATGCATTCTTCATAAGTTGTTGAAGAGACAAATTAAGGAGAACATCGAAACCTTAGAAGAAACAAGGGTGATAGAAATATTGACTCCATTACGATAAAACCAACTTGTAGATGGAAGTTAACAAAAATAAACAAATCAACCAAGAGTATAATGTCGACATTTATGTCAAACCGAACTACAAAGTAGTCAAATAATAATGATAGGATAATGAATCAATTATTGATATGTAAAACTAAACTTGAAAACTGCATTTAATAAATAAACACGACATCCTTTCACTTGGCCATCATACACCTTTATCTAATAAAGTGGAAAAGCTAGTGATTGAGGGATCATGCTTAATTGGGAGTAGATCTTGCGCAAATATTTACAAAAAAAATCACCAAATACTTCATTTCTATTGATTCCATGCATTGAAAACTAATTTCCATAGTTTTATTTGTCAAACATTCCTCTGTGTTCAGAGCTTATAGAAATTCCACAATTTGACTCATATACATTAGAAAACTTGTGCAAGAAATAATTTATAGAATATTTTAAGATTCCAATGATCAAGGGGAAGTTGCAGGAATCATATATGTTCGTAAAACCCCAAACGAAATTCAAATTTTATAAACTGACCAAAATAGAGCTCGAAGTGTAATATTCATCAAGATAGGTTGGAGAGAAGTCAAGTCATGGGAATCGGTCGATAAGATGTGGAGGTCATAGTCAATTTTTTTACATGCAACAAAAATTATAGATTCTTGAGTGCACCATTGATAATAGAGTTTGATGGCTAGAATGAAGAAGCTACAAAATTTATTATAAGTAGATTTCACAATAGCTATCTCTAGCTTGATTACCCTATAAGAATAAAAATAGATATAATCCTGGAATCCACCAAATTACAAGGCCTCCTCATTTGGGTGACAAGATTCCCAGAAAAAAACCACAAACAAATGATTTTTTATATTCACCAGGGGAATAAGAACAACAGGATCCAAGGTACTAATCACAGTCAAAACAAAGGGTGTCATAAAAAATGGGCATGTATAGTAATGTCATCATCCTTTATAGTAGTGGGTTAAGCCTCTAATATCAAGAAAAATATGCTGGAATCCAATGGTCAAATTGTGAGGTAAGGGAAGAAGTATAGCTTGGCGAATCATTTAGCCAAAATAGTCAAAACATATTGCAAAGAGGGCTATAATTTACTTAGGTAAATTAATATTTTTGTACTTACTAATTTGGGTAGCAATGGCTCACGTCTCACCCATACTAGAGACAATTCTTACTAGAAATTTTATTCCTTCTATGAATAATTACAAATGTTTTGCAATAAATTGATTATGGAAGAATGAGTCACCTATTTTGGAAGGAGTTTTGAGTAATTGGATTGAAAAGTTGAATTATATCTCTAATATATGGAGGGCACACCAACAAGTTCATTGGGATCTACCTCCATATTCACATATCCAATCAAACCTAGAAACCAATAAAGTGTGGTATATAAATAATGACTGGGTGTAGCCAAAGGAACTGATGTACCAACTGACTACCCTGAGTATATTTGATGAATTGAAAAAACATAAAAATACGACAATGGAAATCCTACCAGTATTTCTACAGTCACCTTGAGAAATAATAAAATCATTAGCCAATGGAAAAAAAGAGGAGGAAAGGGAGGTAGAACTATATTTTCAATACTTTTGGATTACCTAAATACATAATAATGTACACAACCATCAAGTAAGAATTTGAAAGAAAATAATCCTATCAAAAAAAAACTTCAACTTCCATGGAACAATATTTTAATATAAAGTGGGTACAAGTGCTTCTGGACATAGTCTTTGATAATCTAAAGTAGGAAAAAAAATTTGGGAAGATTTCCCACTAGGTACTATAGGAATCGCTAAAAAATGAAAATTAGAATCAATGATAGACCAACAGCAAGAAGGAAATGATGCATTCATCAATAAAAACAAATAAAAAATATGTGTTAGAACATGAAGCAATTTCATCGTAAAAAAAATTATGATGGCTAAAAGAGAAAGGGAAGAAAAATGAATGCAATAGGAGGAATGTATAAGTTGAACCCTAATAGATCCAAGGACTCACAAAATCAAAAAGGTAACAAAATCAAGAACAAAGTGGGAAAAACTAACATGTATTCACCTAAATAGGGATTCACTACCAACACCTCAAGTAAATATTGAGGAAGAACCACAAAATGAATAATATCATCACATCAATAAAGAAACTTAAGATGGTGACCAATAATCATATGATATGACAAACTAGACACTTCGACTAAGCTACTCAAAATGATAACGATGTAGATCCTTCAGATAAGAAAACACAAAAATTGTATACCACATTTTTTAAATCAACGATGCCATTAACACATTCATCCCTGCCTCATTAAATAACACAAGCATGCTAACTGTAATTGTTGTGGCATATTTTTCTATACCCACTAGGTGGCCAACTATTGTTTAGGAATAAAGAGAAAAAAAGAAGAAAAGAGTGGAATTATAGAGCCAGAAAGACAAAAATACTAAATTTTCTTCGAAAGCCACACAAATGGAGCCCACTCTAGCTCTGTCTGGCGTAATACACAAACTCAAGTATCAAATACAGAACTACTTAAAAAGTTTATTAATATACTGCAAGAGATTAATAATTGTTGGAGGAAAATTCTTGATATAAGTTAAGCAAGGAAATGTAAGGAAGAATAGGTTTGGAAAAACTATGTAGCCCTTGATCAAGATATGCTAGAAATATAGGCTTTGTCATTGCATGAGGACTAACTAGAGAACATGCAATCTCTTTTGCCTCATATATTCAATCTTTACATTGAAATGAATGTAGACATTCAAGACCTTTAATAATAAAATAAATGAGCCAAAGACAGTGAAGCTTCATCAATTTTGGAAAACAAAATTGTATCATCTGACAATGTTAAGAAATAGATGGAAAAAAAACATTAGATGTAGAAGACACAATGATTGCTATGTCTAACAACTAGACAAGGTACTTAACATTCACTTTTACCACACTCTATACTAAAACGTTCTTATTAAGGTTTTAATAGACAAAATGGGTGATATACTTGTTGGCATTATGATAGAGGTGTTGTCCTTGATGGCAACTCACTCATATGATAGTTCATAGTGCAACAGGTTAACTTACACATCAGACTCCAGAGATTGAAGAAAGAGAGTGGTTAAAGAAGTATACATTGGTTCACTTTGTCGAAGCAGTGTATACATGTGGGTTAACAAAACAAAAGGAGCATATACATATACATGCACTCCCATAGGAAGAAAAGCACGTACATGTTGGAAAGCTAAGGTTTTGGTCTGAGGTATTTGGTCCATGGTATTGACCCTAGGTATTTGGTCTGAGGTATTTGGTCCATGGTATTGACCCTAGGTATTTGGTCCAAGGTATTGAGAAAGGCCTAAAAGTATATAAGGAGGAGAAGATCATTATGCTAAGTTTGCAAGAAATGAATATCTTATGAAGAGAGAGATCAAAAGAAAATATGCATGTTATGGGTTTATGGTGTTTTGCTTGATTTGAACTAAGGATGAACCTTAGGGGTTCATGAGGGATGAGATCTAATGATGGATAGAGATCTGAAATGAATTATTGTTATATGGTTTGATCATGCATAGTGTAGATCTAAATATTGATTCATGTTTTATTTTGTAAATGTTATGATTTGGGTATGACTGAAGTCTGGAATAGTTGTGATGTTTTAAGTTAGCATTTGTAGATATGTACGCTGGTGAACTCACTTTGTTAAAAGTACGTGTACATGCTGGTTTGGAACATCAAAGTAGCGTATACATTATGAAATATGATATTTGAAGTTGCAGTTGGTTATGGTTGTTGATACAAAATTTCAGGTTGTACTCTGTGTTCTGGTGATTATGCTTTGGTGACAGTGTTATGAATATTCAGATTGATTTTTTGTGATTTTCTTCAATGATGATGGGTTTCCAATGATTGGTTGTATTGGAGTTTTGATTTATTTTGAGCTTCAGTGTTACTGATGGGTCCAATATGAAAATTTGATGAAACAAGGCCTTCATATTATGGTGTTGTGTTCTAGGGGTATCAAGTCTAAAAATTGATGAAACGTGGTCCTTGGAGGAAGAAGTGAAGGTCGTAGCCTTCTATAGGGCGGTGCCTACATACTGGTAAACATATAAGCCAGTATCAGAGCTAGGGGGTTGGAGCTCCCTTCCAGCAGCAGCTAGAAAAGGAGTGAAGGTTGGAGCCTTTTGTAGGTCAGCGCCTATGCACTAGTAAATAGATCGGCTAGTATAAGAGCTAGGGGGTTGTAGCTCCCTTCAAGTAGTAGCTGGAGAACGAGAGAAGGTTGTAGCCTTCTGTAGGTTGGTGCCTACATACTGGTATGAGTCTACACCAGTACAAGATTGTAAACAGGTTTTTCTTATATTAAAAGATGACAACAACAGGTGGTTATTGTCCTGCATTAGGTTTCCATCTTAAATCTTGGTGTTCATGTGTGTTTCTTATGTGTGATGGTTTGTTCTATTAGTACTGCACATGGTTACTATTTATTTGGTTAACTAAGTACTAATGCACTGATTAAAGATCAACATATGATGAGTTAACTGAATCATAAGTTTACTGGATATACGCTGGTTGCCTTAAATACAATTGCGTGTACATGCAAGTTACCTTCATTGAAGTAGTGTATATAAATAAGAGTATGAAAAGAAAAAGCTATTGATTGAATAATATTGATTCACACCCCCCAAGTATTTTTTCCAACAATTGGTATCAAAGCAGGACCTTTGGTAGAAGCTTGATGGCTTGAAGGAGATCTGTAGAAACAATGGGAAAGAAGCTAAAGAAGAAAGTGCGTTAGAAAAGGAAAACATCTCAAAGGAACAATTACATCAGGAGAGATAATGGGTCGTTAGGTGGAAGCAAGTATTCAAATTCAGAATCACCTTAGATTAAAGATGAACAAGAAAATGAAGTATCAGGTACAAATTTTTGGTCTTCTAGTGATACTTTTCTTTGTTCATGCAATATTGAAGATATTTGAAGTGATCGTGAAAGAAACATAGAGGTAGAAGTTAAAATACTCACAAATAAAATCATAGATCAACAAGATCTATTTAACTAAAGGGAGTGTGCCTTGAAAGAAGAAGTTACCATATTAAGAGCTCAGCTAGAGGAAGGAAACAAAGTAAGGAAGTTGTACAAGGAAAAGGAAGATCAATGTCAAAAGCTGCAAGAAGAAGTGACATCATTAAGAAATAAATTAATTGAAAAGAGTACAACAATCAAGAGACTTAAAGATAGATCCAATTACTATGAAAGTCTTGAAGCTAAGATCCTCTCTCTAAAAGAAGATATTGAAAACAAGTAGAATGATGAACTACCTCAAGTAGATGAAGAACAAGAAAATGAGATTCTCAAATTAAGGCAACAAGTGGAAGAAGGAAGAAAGGCTGAAGAATTCTTGAAGAAGAAATATATGTAAAACAAAGAGAAATATCAAGTTTAGGTAAATTAGATGAAAAGGATAAAATGTTACAATTTCAAGAGAGTACTAAGATTTTGGATAATATTCTTAGTAGTCAAAGGTCTCCTACCATCAAAACTGGTCTTGGTTTTCATGAATCTATTGAAAGTGAATCTAGATCACAAGGTGAGGCAAGGAACTCTAATGTAAAATCTAAAATGCTCAATAAGGAGATGAGAGGTCAACCCCATCAACAACCAAGGAAAGAAAGTCTTCAAAGAAAATATTTTACTCCTAACTGTGGAAGTGATAGTCAGTTATTTCCTCCGATGAATAATGTTGAATGTTTTATATGTCATAATTTTGGACATGTTGCAGCAAGATGCCGAAGTAGAATGGTTCTAGACCGTCACATAGAAAGATCATCAGATTCCAGATACTTTAAGGGATATTGTTTTTCTTGCAATATGTTTGGTCACAAAGCCATTGACTTCTATAGAAGGAATATGAAACATGTAAGATGTTATGGATGTAACAAGTTTGGACATATAGGAAAGGAATGAAGGAGAAAATTTCGGGCACCATACCAAAAGGAGAAAACATCATGACACTCGAAGATATGCAAGAAGAAGGAAGTACAATCATAAAGATGTGGCATAGAACATTGTACAGACATAATAGACTCAAGGGGAGCTGAAAGTGTGAAACTTCAGTGTTCTAAATCTCATATGCAATTTTCATGAAGACAATTCATGTATATACGTGAGTTCAGAGTTGCACAGTCGCGTATCTGTGGGTTTGAGGAAAAAATAGTGGGATATGCTCAGAAAAAGGGGTTTGATATGGTTTAGTCAATTATCAAATATTTGCTCTATTCTAATTGATAATGATTATAGTGTGCTGATAATATGTAGAAGTGCTCTTGACACTCATAAGTTATTGATGACTTGACATATATCTTATTGACGATGATTCCTTGATGATTCTTATTGATATTTGCAATGATCAGGTTTGATAGTAAACAATTGGCATAGGTTCAGGGGGAGCATATGTTTCTAATAATGCATTGTTGGCATTATAATAGAAGACCTTGGTACATGAAGATGATTATATTTCTTGATCCACATAGTTGTTTGATTCAAGTAATTCTTTTGATGATGGACATATACATGTTGTTGATCTTGATGTTGTTGACAGATGCTGATGATGGAGATCATATATGGTGTATGATAGTTGCTGATGACTATCATGGTCTTCCTTAGATTGTTGTTACTTGTTATAAATGATGTAACGGTCATGAAAAGACCTAATTTTTAACCCCACTATGCATGGGAAGGATGATGTAATAATTTCTATTTCAGTCATGTATAAACATTTCGTATATCCCCACTTGGTTGGGTGGATGAGTCAAAATTGGTGTATCCCCACTTGGTTGGGAGGCTGATGTATGTATGAATCATTGGTGATAGGAAGGTCATACTAACTTATTTGAGCTATAGAGTCATGTTATTCTTTTGAAAAATATTTTTGCAAACTCTACATGTGCTGAGGGGGAGCATGGATGGTTTAGTGCATCTCAACATGTACAAAGGGGGAGCTTAATCAAAGAATTCAACATGTACTCAGGGGGAGCATGGAAATCATAATGAATATCAAAGAGGGAGAATATCTTGGTCCACAATTTTCCTTTGATGTGAAAGAGGGAGAGTATCTTGGTGTTGTGGTTGACATCAAGTCCAAAGGGGGAGATTGTTGGCATTATGATACAGGTGTTGTCCTTTATGGCAACTCACTCAGATGACAGTTCAAAGTGCAACAAGTTAACTTACAGATAAGACTCTAGAGATTGAAGAAAGAGGGTGGTTAAAGAAGTATATGCTGGTTCACTTTGTCCAGGCGGCATATACACGTAGGTTAATAGAACAAAGGAGCGCATACTATATGTGCACTCCCAAAGGAAGAAAAGCGGGTACATGTTGGAAAACCAAGGTTTTGGTCTGAGGTATTTGGTCCATGATATTGACCCTAGGTATTTGGTCTGTGGTATTGACCCTAGGTATTTGGTCCAAGTTATTGTTCCTAAGTGGTTTTGGTTCAAGTTATTGAGAAAAGCCTAAAACTATATAAGGAGGAGAAGATCATGATGCAAGTGTGCAAGAAATGAATATCTTTTGAAGGGAGAGATCAAAAGAAAATATGCATGTGATGGTTTTATGGTGTTTTTCTTGATCTGAACTAAGGATGAACCTTAGCGATTCATGAGGGATGAGATCTAATGATGGATAGGGATCTGAAATGAATTATTGTTATGGTTTGATCATGCATATTCTAGATCTAAATATTGACGCATGTTGTATTCTGTAAATATTATGATCTTGGTATGACCAAAGTCTAGAATAGCTGTGATGTTTTAAGTTAGAATTTGAAGATCTGTATGCTGATTCACTTTGTTGAAAGTGCATATACATGCTGGCTAAGCCCATCAAAGTAGCGTATACATTATGAAATATGATCTTTGAAGTATCAGTTGGTTATGGTAGTTGATGTAGAATTCTGGATTCTACTCTTTGTTCTGGTGACTGTGTTTTGGTGACAATGTTCTGAATCTTCAAATTGATTGTTTGTGATTTGCTTCAGTGATGATGGGTTTCCAGTGATTGGTTGTATTGCAGTGGTGATTGATTTTGATCTTCAGTGTTGCTAATGGGTCTAGTATGAAAATTTGATGAAACAAGGCCTTCATATTATGGTGTTGTGTTCCAGCAGTATCCAGTCTGAAACTTTATGAAATGTGGTCCTTGGAGGAAGAAGTGAAGGACATATCCTTCTGTAGGCTAGCACCTACATGCTGGTAAACATATCAGCCAATAAAAGAGACAAGGGGTTGAACCTCCCTTCCAGTAGCAACTGGAAAATGAGTGAAGGTTGGAGCCTTCTGTAGGCTGGCACCTACATACTAGTAAACGGATCAGCTAGTACAAGAGATAGGGGTTGTAGCTCCCTTCCAGTAGTAGCTAGAGAATGAGAGAAGGTTGTAGCCATATGCAGGTGGGTGCCTGCGTACTGGTATGATTCTACACTAATACAATATTGTAGACATGTTTTTCTTATATTAAAAGAAGACAACAACAGGTGGTTTTTGTCCTGCATTGGGTTTCCACCTTAAATCTTGATGTTCATGTGTTTCTTATGTGTGATGGTTTGTTCTGTTATTAGTACACATGGTTATTGTTTATATGGTTAACAATGTACTAATGCACCAATTAAAGATCAACATATGATGAATTAACTGAATCATAACTTTGCTGGATAAACGTTTGCTGGATAAACGTTGGTTGCCTTAAATATAGTTGCATGTACACGTGAGTTACCTTCACTGAAGTAGCGTATATAAATCAGAGTATGAAAAGAAAATTTTATTGATTTGAATAATATTGATTCACCACCCTCTCAGTATTATTTCCAACAATATTGGAAGGCAAAGCTGCATCGACTCTCGAGACATAGAAAGAGCGAGGAAATAAATTGGACACAAACATTATGTATGATGAGAAAAAATGATTTTGAGAAGGGGAAAAGGCTTACATTGAAGCTAATAATACATATGACCATCTCTAAAGGATCTGACAAAAAATAAAAGAGTTGAAATATAAGATAAAATTACATGAATTTTGACATAGTTAATTCGAAAACCAATGTTGTTATATATCTCAAATGAAATCTTTATAATTCTACGTGAATTTCTTAATCATGGAAAATACATGCACATATTTTATCCAACAATTTACAAGTAAACATTTGTGGAAAATAAAACATTACCACCAATGGAGGAACCTTCCCCTTCTTGACCAAAATACCAAAAGTTTTAGCCTAGTCCTTCTAAATATGCACCCCAATCTCACCTTAACAAGTAGGTCACATCTAAGGAGGAGGTAGAGGGCTCAAATTTGTCACCATAAAAAAAAGGAGAAAGGGGAACTAGGAAAAAGGAAATATCTGTTAACTCATGGACAAAAGAAAATATAGTTCATCAATAAATTTTGACCCTACCATCAGAATAGGTCACGAAATCACCGTAGTCTCTAGTACTAAAAACTTATGACAATTATAGTTCTTCTGTTTTGCTCATTATTTTTGCACAATGTAGATATTCCACATCTCCCCTTATTTGTGGCGAAGAAGGAACTGAAAGTGGAGAATAATTTGGAAGGGATAGTTGACTCAACCAACTAGATCCTCGGGTTGAAATAGCTAACTAAGGTTTGTACAATATGTAAGTTGGTTGCTCAACAATTGAGTAAGGATTCCATGTCAAGTTGACTATTTAAGTTGTTAATGCAATGAGTTAGTTGTGATTGTCAAGAGTGTAGTATAAATACAAGATTTACTAACAAAAAATGTAGTAATACTTGTGGAGTAATACAAGTAGTGTTTTGGTTGGCTTTCCACTACTCTTATTTCTCTCATTCCTCTACCTTAGGTGTTGAATGTCTCTCTTTACTTAATATCTTATCGTTATATGGATTCACTAACAATGTATACATTTCCCCAAATTAGAATAACAACCTTTCCCTATCACTTGGAAATCCATCCCGATGTCCAAGGGTACTTCATCCTATCCTATAGCCCATGGAGGTTCACCACTACCCACCCCACTACCTTTTCCATTCCATCAATCAATATTTGTTACACCCATAATCCACACACTAATCCATCAAGTTTTAGCCCCAACTGTTGCATCCGCTATGGATACACTAGTTCACACTACTACATCCCCCCATTGTATCATCAATCATGGCTACACATGTCAACCTTACAATGATTCTTTCCTCAAAGTGATTATCCAACAGAGTGATTTATTTGCTAGCTATTTTTTGTCATTTCCTTAGTCATTCACAATGAGATCGCTGATTGATTATTTTTTATCTCATATGAATGGAATTAAGTTTAGGATTTTTGAATAAATTCCATGATTTGATACTTTTAACTATTATAGGGATACATCATGGAAAAATTATAGTTGTGGAGGGAAACACCCTCATGACTTACACTCTAATCTATGGTGAATTTTCCTTGCTTCAAATATAAAGTATCACTTTTTAAGTGTGTTAATTGATTGTTGAAAATATATTCTAAGAATGCCATTTCATTTTCCAATGTCAATAAATATTAACAACTCCAATACTCAAGAAGAACTAAGCTTCCACTGGAGTGAAAAGGAGGAACATAATATTTATGAAGGCATCAAGTAATGGCAAGGGTATAAATGGTAAATGAATGAACGATTATATATGTTAGCCATGATGTGCCATTTTGGTAATGACGTGTTGTTTTATATCTAGGGAAAAATATTTCATTCTTCCATGCCTTGGCACATGGTGTCAATATGTATCTTGGGCAGAATGTTTCAGTTTGTAAAACATGTATAACAGATGTATTAATTCTTCGTGTAGTGTAGTTATAAAATAATATTATTAATGTAATGAAGTTATTTTCTATTTAATGTTCATAAATGATTATGCTGATTATTACTAAGGTATCTATGTCAAAATATTTTCCCATTAAACTCAAGTCAAACACAATTTTGATGCATCATTATGACAATGAGCATGATCCTAATTGATAAGTTGACATGCTCATACATGAAAAAATGAAATGATATAGAGTGTATTTTAGAAATCACATTAAAAAGGGGCTCTTAGTTAAATGACCTCGTTTTATACCAAATCATAAATAACTAAGATGAATATATGAATTCCATTCATAATAATAGATTTCTATAGTATCACAATGACCTTGAATATTTTGGCGTTGACGTCAACATGGTATTAGTACCATTTGTCATATTGTTGATGTCAACATAATGATGGTATCCCTTATTATTTGTGATGAGTAATCATTACCTTGATGTAGAAATCCTGATTTGATGCAGAGATGTTGATCCATGCAAAGGTGTTTGGTCGACCAAGTCTTCATGTCCATAAATAGATGCATAGGTATTTTGTCCTTATGATGATGTCGTTAATGCTAGAAAGGTGTTTTTGTAGGCTTGAAAAGGTGTGAAGGAGTTGCATGAGGTTGCACAGGTGCTGCAGAAGATGAGGAAATGTTTGTCCAAGTTACGGAATAAGAGGAGAAATGTTTGCCTAAATTAAGTTACAGTCCCTAGGAGTTAGACCCGCACAGAGCAATTTTAGGCTCTTAGTTTCTAAGAGGCCAATGGAAAGAGAGCAGATATAATCTCTGGGAGCTAGGTCATTTTAGCAATTGTGTCTGTAGGTTATTTTCTCTGAATTATACATGCACTTCAAGTATTTTTATGAGTCTTTTCAATGCTTTTGTTCGGGATTTTTTATTAAAAGGTTGGAAAATGTTAACTAGCTTCTAGAAGGTGGTTAAATTGAATAATTTTTCTAACTAAGTGAAGTTAGTGACTAGATCTAGTTCTATGTCCTCACAGCTAAAAATTTCAAGGTATCAAGAGAAAGAGTGAAAGCTAAATCATTGTCTTATGTATCTACCACTTTGAGATTAGTTTTTGAAGTATGTGGTGGGGATCCACTTTCACCTAAATTTATGCAACAAAATGCTCAAGCAAGGAATATAATTTCTTAGAATCTCCATAATGTAAATTTGGAGAAAATAGGAGATCTAAAAATTTCCAAGTAGATTTGGGATGGACTATAAGTATTGTTTGGAGGAAATGGAAATGAAAATGAAGAGGTTCAAAAGATTAGTAAGAAAAATAAAAATAATAAGGCTCATAAAAGACAAAAACCTCAGCTAGAGAAGATCAATTCCCCTAGTTAGAATGGTGCACCTTACATATAGGAAATTGAAGCTTCAACAAAACCTAGTGTGCTTCCATGCAATGTATCTAAATGTATACCTATATATGAATTGATTTTAAGTTATGTTTCTATCAGATTTGATGTTAGTCTTGTTGATTTATTCAATCATGAATATGAATGTGATAAACCAATGCTTCTTCAAGAAGAATATGAGTCAACTTTAATCATTATTGAAAAATTATCCGTTGAGGTTCGTAGACTAACAACTCCATGCAATGATTAATAGAAACTCTTACATATATGCGATGACAAGGAGGCCAAGCTCAAGGAAGAGATTATGAACTTGAGGACTTAGTTTGTAGAATAAGAAGGAGTTGAAGAAGGAATCAAGAAACATTATAGAGAAAAGGAATATGAGTGTGAGAAATTATAACCTAAAGTGACCACCATGAGCAAGAAACTAAAGATGGTGAAGAGCATTGTAGCTTGGACTATTTGCTTGAAATCCAATGATCACCATTAGATATTTCTTGTCTTGGTTTTCAAAAAGGAAAGTCTAGCTTACATGTAGGAAAGAACTACAATGAAGAACCAAAGAGGCATCTACCAACATCAACAAGAGTAGTGGTAATCAAGGAAATAAGTAGTAGATATAGCAACAACATAGAGGAAGACCTCAAGGAGAACCTACATTCAAAAAAAAAAATTCTTCAGGAGGGGTGTGGGGAAGATCTATTAAATTACATAGGAATGAACGTCCCTTTGTTCATTTGATGCATGAGGTAGAGTGTTAGAGATGTCACAAGATTGGACATGTAGTAGCAAATTGTAGGTGTAGAGTGTACAAAACAAGTCAACAGAGCTTATAGTTGTACGAGTAGACAAGAAGAATAACCATCTGGTATAATTATGATTTTTATCGTTATTTTACTCATGTAACCTATTTAGCCATAAGGAAATTGACTAGAGATCTAGCCCATGGAGGTGAGGCACATTACATGTGAGGTATACATCTAGCATGAGTAGCAATATATTTGATCCTATTACTTCATATCTCGGCCATGTGGAGTGTTACACATGTAATAATTTTTTCCATATCCCGAGAGACTGCATCCTACCTAGATCTTCAAGGAAAATCCAACAAGAACAATAGATTCAAAGAGGAGCTAGTATAAAAATGAAACGAAGAATCCTAAGGCCATGTGGAGAAAGAAGGATTACCAACTCGTGAGGTAGAGTGATTAGCCCCCTTTGTAGTCCATGGTTATCTCATGCATATTTGTAGATGAATTTATAAGTTTATGAGAGGTGCATAGCCTTAGGGGGAGCATATGGTAGCAGAAGCATGGAAACATGATTAGTTGGTGGTTATGAGTAGGAGCAACATGGTATATGTATTAGTTGTAGCAACATCTAGATGAGTTCATGAGCATCATGCACATTTTTGTCTACAAGATCAATGTACATATTAGAGGTATATGGAGATCAGGTGGGAGTTATGCATGGTATGAAATTTTCATGGGTTATTTGACATTTTATTCATTGCTTTCACTCAATTATTTGTAGTAGCTACTTAAATGTTTCCATGAGTGAAAGGGTATATTTTCTACCATACATGTTTATTTGTTCTCATAGACAATTGGTTGAAAATCTTATGTACCAACCATGCATAGATGGGCATAATTGATTCAGCTATGCATAGAGAAGTTTGATTGATGTGATATATATGTAGAGCATTATACTGTGCATTTGAGAAACCATGTCTATTCATGTTTTTTCAGGTTAGTAAGGTAGTATTTTTATAGCATGCATTGTTGTGTGTCTATTATTTAAACCATGTAATGATTGATGTGTGCAATATCATCCTTGTAATCACTCTTGTATTGGTGCATTGGTTGAGTGTTCCATGTGTTTGATAGTGTCATGAGTCTTGGTCATGCGTTGGAGAGAGTTTTGGAGGTATTGAAACAACCATATGTATCAGTTTGTCCATGTGATGTCATACTAAGCCCTGTATTATGTTGGTTCACCATTTTGTTGTTGATGAATTGGTCCCAGAGTCAAGGGAGAGAATCATCCATCATGCCATGCATATGTTGATCTAATTTTTTTCATGAGATATGATAATTGTTACAACAATGTTTGGTCTAATCGATGTCACGTATTTCAGCCATGTATCAGCCACTAGAGTCATTATGTTGCCATGTACTATCGTGTCTTTCATATGGATCATTGGTTGAGTCATATGAGTTTTGTTCATGCATGATTGAGACTCATGTTTTAGCCATATGATGACTACTTGGAGGCATCATACAACTATGTATTATCACTCTTGTATCCACGTAATAGGCGTATGAATCCCTACACTTTCACTGCATATCATTGGGTCATAGTCCTTGGTCCATGTGGAGTAGCCTCTTGTATGTGACAAGGAGCCATTGGCAGTAGTAGCTAGCATGTACAACAACTTGGAGATATTTTAGTAGCCCCATTTCATGTTTAGGGGTTTCATGTTTAACTTTTGGTCAACATGGTATTCATTATTTCAGGGGGAGTACTACTCTTAGCTCCTCACATATGTTGGAATTTTCCTTTAGTGATGGTATTTCCCTTTTCCCTTGGTGTGAAGAGGGAGATAATTTGGAGTATATGGATATCGACCTCAGAGTTGTGGAAATGCAGTTGAGGTTGGCGTCAATGCCAAAGGGGAATGTGTTGGAATTTTAGAGTTGGTATTGATGTCAATAGGGTCTTAGTACTATTTTTTATATAATTGATGTCAACCTGATGATGGTAGCCCTCATTATTTGTGATTAGTGATCACTGGTTTGATGAAGAGATCCTAATCTAATGTGGATATGTTGACCCATGTAAAGGTGTTTGGTTAACCAGGTCTTCATGTCCTTGACTTGATATACAGCGGTTTCGTCTATATGATGATGTCTTTGATGGTTTGTAGGTGTATTGGAAGTTGGAAGAGGTCTGGAAGAGTTGTAAGAGGTTTCACAGGTGTTGTAGATGATGAGGAAGTGTGTGTCAAAGTTCTGGACCGATAGGATAATGTTTTGCCTAAAATAAGTTAGAGTCCTTAGGAGTTAGACCTACACAACGTGATTTTATTCTCTCATTCACTAGGAGGCCAATGGAAAGAGAGATAACATAGTCTCTAGGAGCTAGCAATCATCTTAGCAACTATGTGTAGGTGAGTTTATCTAGATTATGCGTGCACTTTTAATATTTTTATGAGTTTTTGCAATGTTTTTGTTTAGGTTTTTTATTAAAATGTTGGAAAAAGGTTAAATAAATTCTAGAAGTTGGTTAAAGTAAATAATATTTCTCATTAAGTGATATTAGTTCTAACTCCCTTCTCCCACACTACCCAATTAATTGACCAACTGGGGTAAACATGTGATGAAAGGCTACTATGATGGGATTCAACCTCCTATGTGACCTTAAGGAAGTGGAATCAATGGAAACATAACACACAAACCTTCCACATTAGCAACAAAACTCCCAGGAACCATCCCAACCTCCTAGGTAATTATCCCTTGGGTCCCACTGATTTTTTAGACCAATTTAACCCCATACGCTCCCATGACATGGGCATGCATGGGTTGAGAAGGCTCTGAATGCTCCCACAGCACGGTGTGCCAACATCGAGGGACTATTTTTCTCAACGTTGTGCCAACGTCCCCAGGATTTGATCTACCTTTTAGGCCCAAAGCCTAGGTCACTGCCCAAAATTAAGTGACACCTTAAAAATATAAAGATAACAAGGGAATGGTGATACAAATGAAATTTCTTTAGCAAGGGCCTGACTGGACCCCTACTAGCCATGACAGGTATTTCGTCAAACATATCACAAATATGTAATCTGTAGGTGGAAGCAACATATTTAAGCATAGGGGTCTCATACTTATCTGAGAATCGATAAGAAGTATTGTTCCCTTATGTCATATCATCTATTATGTCATAGATACATTATTCATTCATTTACAAATAAAATCATGAGGAGATCCATACATCATCACTGTCATAATATATTATTATAACCAACATAATAACAATGGAAATATCAAGGATACATCAACCATATAATCCACATATAAACCAATACATTTTTACATAAGATATGAATGAGAGAATGTCTTATTAATGAATGCAAAATCCAACTCGGGATGGGACTACCACATTCCACCCAACCATAGAATGGTTGAACCAAATCTCTCTTCATCCATTCACCCCCGTGGCATATTCCAATCATGAATGTGGGACTCAAACCAAAAGAACCAACTAGGGCATCCCGAGGCTAAACCACCTCACCTTTATCAACAGAAATAAGGCTTTACTCTAATCCATCTCGGATCACTAGGAAAACACAATAAACATGTAATAACGTTCTTTACCATGATCTCCAATAGATCACTAGGCCAACATAAGCATGGATACCACCGAATTTCTCCACCCACACCGTGAGGAATTTTCTTGCCTCCTAGTCTCTCAGGATTTACCGCAATCCACACCAAATCACTAGGCCCTAAACCAAGACATAATTTCTAGGATTAGCACATATCCCATCCCAAGATTACTAGGCCTGATGGAGAGCACCCACCTCTAGGCTTGAACACATATCTTGTCATTCACTGGTCAGGGATTCCTAGGCCCACCAAGGAAACACAAAATACATCTTTCCAACAACCCACATTTTGGTTCATGTGTCACTAGGCCATGTGTTCTATTATTTGGAGATCCGTCTCACTCAACTTAGAATCCATTCAGTAATCTAGCTCAACAAATACATCAGAACCCCATCACACCATGTCTATCTGAAAATGGCAAGGCTAGGTTGAAAACTCTTTCACACCTGGAAAAACCCATGCCATAACAACAAAAGAACCACATGCAATACCATGCATGTCAAATCTAGTAAGGAAAACACACATGCAAATCGATACCTGCAAAGAAGACTACTCTAGCTGCTTAATCCTACTCTTCCTTGCTTGCTCCTTCCTCACTCTTTCCTTCTTTTCTTTACTTGATCGAGTGCCAAATTTCTCCAAGGAAACTCTAAGTCTCCAAGAGTATGAGAGAGAGATATTGGAAGAGAGCTCCACCAAAAAGTCTGTCCAAAGATTGCCAACTAATACTCATAAGCCTTTTTATTAATATGGCCTCTATTTTATTCATTTTCCATTATTTTCCTTCAATTTCCTCCTCACATGCAACTTGTGATCTTTCACCTTGGTTTTCTCCTAATTTTTATTATTTTCATAAATAAAAGGTCAATAAATGTCTCATGCCTTTCCAAAGCCTTTGTCATTACCTTTTACAATTTCCTTTAGCCATAATAACTGAAATGAACACCCACTAGGATGTTTTTCCCAACATTCAGCTTGGAATACATGCTCCATGACCATGGTCTTATATATTTTTACATGGATTTTTAACGAGGGTTGTTACATTAATGTCTAGATCTAGTCAAGGAGCAAAAATGATAGAGTATGAATAGGAGTATTTCGCTCTCCACATCTCAGTGCAATTATTGTTTAATCATTTCATATTTTTATTTATGAGAGGAAGCTTTGTGATGGTGATTTTGGATCTTTCGTGAGAGAGAGTTACTACAGTGTATTGAGAGAAAATGGTGAGAGGAGAGAAATAGTTGTGGAAGATTGCTAAAGGAAATCAACTTAGTGCATAACTTTGTGTGCATGATTCAACAAGTGTTTGATGCAGGTTTATGAAGGCATTGATGGAGGATTATTGTTGTTGTGGAGATTGAATGTTCGCATATATTACATATCACGCTTGCATTGCTAACATGGTGTATGTAGGGGTTTATAAGTGGGAAAATCATATTTCTATTTCAGAGTTTTTATATGGCTGCATTTGCGCATTCATATTTATTATTTTGTTGATGGAGATGTTTTTGAGAGTGTGTATCAAACTAGACTATTGCATGGTTTTTTATATCCATATAATGTTTTATTTTGTAGTGAGGGGTTTATTTGCTAATATGCTTTTGTGGGTGAGAACCATAGATTTTTTTTTGTGCTGCAAATTATGGTTGAGAGCTTGGTCATTATGTTAAAATGACATTTATTATTGATGGAGTTGTGTTTAGTTTATGTATGTAGGAGGTTTGTTAATGCAAATTCATACATATGTTATTGATTGTATTATGATCAGATTGGTTATTTTTGAGAGGTTGTATTGCGTGTATTTGTATTCAGTGGATGATCTTATTGTATATTATGAGTCCAATGTGAAAATCGAATGAAAAGAGGCTCATAGTTTTGTTGTATGCAAAGTAGCCATAGTGTGAAAATAGATGAAATGAGGTCCATGAGATGTGTTAAGGATTGGGGTATTTAGTGAGTGAGTGGTGGCTTGCATATTCAAGGTGTAGCAACATCCTTCAAGTAGTGCCATGAGAACGTGGAGTGTTGGCTTCTATCGAGTGGTGGTTGGATAGTCCAATGGTGGATGGGAAAGACTTATTGGGAGGGGTGGCTTCCAATTGGTGGTGGCCTACAAAGTTAAGGGAGTGGTGGATTCAGGTATGTGGTGGTCTCCAATGTTGATATAAGTTGTTGGAAGAAGTAACAATTCACATCATTAGAATGTGGTGGCTTGCAGACCGGTGGTGGCCAATGAATTATATTTAAAATCATTTTTACATAATAGAAGCAATGACAACAAAGACTATCTCTCGATGATTGTTTTTACGCTTGTGGTTTCCACCTTATATCTTGCTTCTTTGTGGAAGGTGCTTATTGTTATGTTGTTACTGTGTCTCTTAATGGTTTATGATTTATGCATTGTTGATCTCATGATACTTGTTTATTAGTATGGATGCTCTTATTATCATGGTTATTCATATGTTATTAGTGGTTGATATATTGTGATGTGCTAAAAATTTAGTGTGTGATTTAGTTAAAGTTTAATAAAGTTACAAATTGTTTAGAAGGCGCACTACTAGTTCACCACCTCCTTCCCGCACCCTTAGTAGTGCTCAAGGTTTCTAACAAAATAATCATTATAAAAACCCAATGTAAAAATGCGTCACACCATTTAACAATATTATTAATTTCTGAATATAAATTAAAATATTATCTATATTATAAATAAGACCTAAACAATAATCATATTTCAGTAATAAAAAATTATAAAAGTCAATTTGTTACATGATTTTTTCTCACCATCATAATTCACATATACATCACCATCCAATATAAATCATGATTTACGAAATAATACATAGTAATTTTTATAATACCTTGGGTGAATAGACCTTTCTCATAGAAATCATCCATCAATATTATAAATGAAATAACAACCATTTATTAAATACAATTTGAAACCATTCAACACACTACAATTTCATCTAAAATCAATAAGAAATGAGGATTTCTTCCCTGTAACTCCCCTATATTAGAGTTTCCTTCGCAATCGACTTTTTCTTCCACCCTAACACACTTGCTTCAATACTCATTCGTCCCAACATTTCAATAACGATCAATAATTATAACACTTGCTTCAATACTCATTCATCCCAACATCTCAATAACGATCAATAATTATAACACTTCAATCAATGCAAAAATAGAATTAGGTAATTTGAAAATGTTGTGGTTATTAGATATAATGTACCCTATATTTTGTCATCAAATTTAATTTGAAATCAAAATGTGATTTAAAAATAATAAATAATAAAATTTAAAATTTAATATAATAATATGACCCACGCCAACTAATTAATGTAATATTAATACATTTAATCATCCAAATATAATGACTAAATCACTGTATTAACTATAACTCAAATAATATAAGGGAATAATGGTAAATATCATACATAACCTTAGGTTGATTTCTCAAAATAAGCATTGAAGAACGGCCAGTACTATACTTAACATCAACACCGGTAAAATATTTGTTTTTTACAAGACAACCCAAATAAATGCCTTCAAATTAGCACAGGAATCCACGATTGATCAACCCAGTCACAATGTCCCACTGCCCAAAATATATTATGTATACTTGGGAAAAGTGACTTCTTGCCGTGTTGAGCTTAGGATTCTCACCCATCAAATAAACGATTATTATTTCTAGAGAAAAATAGAGGAGATGCTCTCTTAAAGCTGTCCTTTCTCTTGAATATAACCATATGTGAAGTATAAATGAAAAAAGGTTCAATTCAAAGCCTCCATTGAGTGGAATCAAAGGAAACAATCCCACAAATATAAAGATATAAATGAAAATGTCATTGCTCAGAATTTTAGCAATGGAAATGCTATAAATCATATTTTCTTAAATTTTTAAATAGTTACTTATATTTATCATCTCAACCGAAGATGAGTCTTTTAGGAATTTGTTAACATATAAGTCATCCTCTACAGTAAGCTTTAAAACAAATACTTTTGAAAACATAATTCTTAGTTTCTCAAAAACAAATATGAAACATAAGAATTGAAATTTAGTTCCAAATCATAATTTATTGGTGGTTTATATAATAGAAAAGATGTATCCATGTAAGCCACATTGTTTTCCTTGTAAAAGATACAAGAAGCAAACATACAGTATTTTCTTGCTGCTATCAACATTTATCTTAAAAAGTTTTCATGTATTTATTAATTGGATTACATTAAACACTCTTGTTTTAAAACAAGAAATTAAATAAATAATGTAAATTTAAATTTAATGGCTTTATGTTAAAAACATTATTAATATAATAATGAAAATCCTTAAAATTACATTGCATAGATTTTATTTTTATAACATTGTACAAATGTAAACCATAAGCCACAAACATGTAGAACCTCAAATGTAATTACTGAAAATTAAAGTATTTTAATATTCGACTTAACAAAATTTTTATAGGGAAGATATAAAATGCTCATCATATTGCTCATAGATCCTATAAAAATCTATAGCACCGAAGTAAATATATGATTTTCAGGAAATTTTATGGCTTGAAATAATTTAAATAAATCATTTTATTTTGAATACATTACGGCTTTTATATTTCATATAATTTAGTTTTGTTGACGAGTTTAAACTGCTTCCATAAAATGTTTAACCATTAATCATGATTTGAAAACTATGATCAAATGAATTCGTGGTGAATTTCGAAATCCCATCATCTTCTTAAAATCCTACTAAACATCAAAATGTTCGTGTCGTTATTGACCCAAGAGGTATGTTGATTAAATAAGAACAAGTTTTTTCGCAATTCTTAGATGAGAGCCATCTTTACAATTCAATAATTAAGTTGGTCATAACTTGATAAAGATTATACGAAAATATTTCACTACTAAACAGAAATAGGTAACTTGAAATCAACTTTGACTCGGAATCATGTCTTCAAATGTTGAGTATTTCCAAGTATATTTTTGATAACTCCAGAGCTCTTGAGGTACGGTGTGTAAAGAAAATATCTTATGTAAGATATGTATGGGAAAAAGTTTGTTTTACATACTAGAAATACTATAGCAGAAACAAATAAAACCTCCAGGGATAAATTGGCATGCAAAATAGAAATATAGTATAAGACTACATATATGAATTATTTAATATATATATTATATATATTTATTTTGATTATAAGGGCAAATAAATAATTAAAACTAGTGAAACAATCTTAAAATGTTAAATGTTTGAAATTCAACAAAATTTTGAAATTCGAACCAAGTTAACAAGTCAAATGAAAATTCTTATTTATTTTGAACATTGAATATTAAGAAATGAATACTGGAAAATTTTTAATCCAACCATGACTAGTTCTCTATAAAAACCACCTTATATAAATGTCATGATACAATCAAGGAAAAAAGAATAATGATGAATTTTGAAGGTATTCTCTTCATGGGAAGAGAAGAAAGAAACTACTAAAGTATATGACTTTTATCTTATTGAAGATAGAACAACTCCTTGATCTCCAAAAATACTCACCTCACACAACAAAAGGAGAGATCTTCTTTCTTTACTCAAAAATATCTAGAACACCTTTTGTTAATGCTCTCTAGTGTGGGTATAGAAAGGTCTAGTTTTCTGTCCATTAACTTTGGCTTTTTTTCCTTATTTCTTGGCTCTTCGCAAAGTTCTAATGGATTCCTTTCATGATTTTTCCACCGTATAATACTTCATCCTTCTTTTCCATGAAAGAAATTTATGTCCCTCTTTTCATCCTTTTCAAAAAATCAATTTTCTTTTTCCATTCAATTTTTCCTTCTTTTCATGAGTGAACAATGGAAATAAAGAGTCCTAAATGAACTTATTTTTTAGGGAGGAAATTCGATAAAAATACAGTAGGTGATGCCACAGATATAATAGTTAGTCATCCACTCTTATCTGCAATTTACACTATAGACTATGTTCAATAAAGTGAAGGTTATTGATAATATTAGTAAAAATGTGTTAGAGGTTCTAGCAATGTAGAATTCCCTTCAAATCTCTCACTTTCCCTCTTGTGGTAGCATCTCGTATTTATGTCTTCATGGTTAGTTAGTATTGATTATTTTATTTAACTACAAGAAAACAATGTTTAAAAGTAGTCAAGCTTACGATCTCTACCTTATGGTATAAACAAGGCATAGTAAGAAAATATATATACAAAGTATTGAAACATATGTAAGATTAAATATAGATAGTTGTGATCATTTTAAAAAATGATATTACATGCCTTTCCCCTTGGAATAACACCATCTTCAATGTTCTTTGTTTTCAAAAATGTTTTTCTCTTCAACTTTTAGTTGTATTTACAATGTAATTGTCTACATTGTCTTGTATACATCTAAGGTTTTACCCATGAAGGCTTCACTAGGAGAGCAATACCATACCATGTGCATTCATATTGGGGGATATATATCAAGGGAGAAATGAAATAGTATATTGAGCATATCATAAGGGGTAAAATATTTTTATATTAGCAGGTATAAAAAATGAAAATCAAAGTTAGTGAAAAATGGATTCCTACAATATTTAGTGGAAGCACAAGTTTTTTAAATTGTGAAGGTGTATTGGTTTCATATTAATAGGGGGTTAAATAATGTGGTTTTTAGAGGCATTTTCCAATATGTAGTCAATATAAGGGTATTGCATTATATGCCATGAACACACATAATATGTTAGAGGTTCATTGAGTGAATCCTTTGTGATTTTAATATTCCAAAATATACCTAAAAAATCATTAAAATCAATATCCATATCATAACCATTACCAAGCGTTAAGTATTTCATTGGTTTTTTTTCCAATCTATAAATTTCAAGTTCATAACTTCAACCTATACTTTCATAACACAAGATAAAATATTTAATTCAACCTAATATTTATATGTATTTGTACCATATCGCTACCATGGACAATACTGAACTCATTATCCAATATATATAAAGCGCTAATCTTCCCTTCTACCATGTGAAATGAATATTTCACAATAAATTCATTCTAGTTTCGTTTTCATTAAAATCACTCAACCTCTTAGCTCATGCATCCCCTCCTTAACTAAATAGTCCCTTCGCATATCAATCATTTCCTTAAGTATTTCTTCTAGAAGAAGATCATAGAGTTAGACAATCTTGCTATGAGGGCATCCTACCTACTTTCTCTAACATAACATAATTCACGGTGATAAATTCATACCAAAGGGTTCGAGTTTGACTAAAATGGAATCCTCCAAATGTTTTTCAACTTTAGAGATCGTCATTTGTCCTTAATATATAGATTCATTTTCTAGCCTATATCATAGGCATATAATCACTACGAGATACCATCATAATAAATTCAACCAAAAAATTATTTTTCCATATCTATTTCATGTACGAATCATCTTTCATAAGTATGAGATACTTCTCATAGTATTTGGCATTTACTTGTGGTGGCATCTCGTCCTTATTATATACCTAAATTCATTTCCGTATTCAAGACAACCCTACCTACAATCTAAACTTCTTAGTCAACCAAACATATTTTGGGTATCCATGCATAGAATCCTATAAATTTGCAAGATTTAAAACAACCAATGATGTGAACTTAAGATTATAGAAAACTAATTAGTTCTCTTTCAACGGTTAACCATATTAAATGAAATGAAACTAGCATTCATTATATGAGTGACGAGAACACTAATCATTACAGGGTTCAATCAAATAATTTGTTCGACTAAATCAATGTGTTAATAGTCATGGCCACATGAACACTCTTTTTATTGGATAAATATTTTAGAATTTATTATTAGTTACTTTCATTTTGTTTTGTTGGGTGAAGGATCCACACCACTCTCATTATGGAAACATTCCTTGGAAACATTGGAAGTTTTTTCTTTCACTAGTATGTAGTTTGTCATCATCTTTTCAATGACATTTAGGACGCATTTTCCATACACGCGTGTATCCACCGAATGAATAAAAAATAAGCATGAATATTCATAAATGTATGATTGGTATTTGTAAGATTTCATAGTTTATTTATGCACATTCATTCAATGAATCCTCACAATGTCCTAAATTTCCATAATTCAAACTGACGTGTTTGATTAAAACAGGTTGATTGGTATTTGTATGATTTCATAGTTTATTTATGCATATTTCATTCAATGAATCATCACAATAAGACAAAATTTCCATAATTCAAACTCGTGTTTGATCAAAACAAGTTGCAGGAGTGAACCAACACCTCTATATAGCACTCAATAACTATGACATCTCCAATCCCCTCTATGGCTAATTGGGGTTATGTAGCAATAGATCTTTTGTTTCAATAATATAATATAATTATTAGTTTTGACTCTAATTTGTAAAATACCTCCATATCAATACCATAGTAGGAGTTTATTGATATATAATTTTGATTACTGGAAATAATATATAATTCAATTTTTTCAATATAAACCATTTCCAAACATGTAAAAATACACTTTAACGTCATAAAATCTTGCAATCTGATTCTTTTATAAATGCATGTGTTATTTATATGCTTGCTGGAAGTGATCTTATGGTTTCAAAAAGAAGTTATTTCACCTTCCCATTTAACCCAAATGTTGAACTCATTTGGATTTTCTTTATCTCTCTATCTCATGATCCTAAAATATAATGGTAAGATGATATGTCGCTCTATAATTATGGCTTAAGAGATGTAAGAGGGAAATAAAACAAATAAGGGTTATCTAGATTATGTTTATGAAATGTTTTACAGATAAACATTTTTATAAGTTTGAGTATCCTTGTTGAGAAATATAGTCTTCCACCTTTATCTCTCTATCTCATGGATCCTAAAATATAATGATAAAATGACAGTACTTTCATAGTTGTCACTCTATAATCATGGCTTAAGAGATGTAAGAGGGAAAAAAACCAAATGAGTAGGCTATCTAGATTATGTCTATGAAATGTTTCACAAATAAATATTTTTATAAGTTTGAGTATCCTTGTTGAAAAATATAATCCTCCACCTTCATCTACCACGGTGGTTAGACTCACCCTCCCGGTCATATATAAAAATGTGAAATTAGAACAAAACATTGTTAAAAAATATAAGGAAAAGTCAAAAGGAAATTTAGAATTTTTTCAATTATAGTTATCTGTTTTAGAAAAATTAGTCTAATTTACTTCAGCATATATTAAAAGACACAAATGTTAAAATACAAACATAAGTTTATTGAAAAGGCTATGGCTAAATCCCTTTGAAGTCTGTATACGTCGTTATCGAGTGGGTCCTCAAAGAAGATACACTTAGATTATAAGATATTTTATAGATTTGTATCGGTATCTACTCTTATATTAAAGGATATTTTGTAAATTTGTATTGTTATTTATTATTTATATAGAAATTGTATTTTTAATTATTCAATTTTATTATTATAAAATTAAAACATAAGATATTTAATATCTTGTAGATTTGTATTGGTATCTACTCTTATATTAAAGGATATTTTTATAAATTTGTATTGTTATTTATTATTTATATAGAAATTGTATTTTTAATTATTTGATTTTATTAGTATAAAGATAAACATAATGATTAATCTCTAGTTTAAAAATGAATAATTTAATGTTTTATGTCAACATACTTCACATATAAAAGTAAGTGCTTGTTAATTTTTGCTACCGATGAAGAAATAAAAAGCTCGATAATATTGAAATGTTTTGTTTGACCATCAAATTTAATTGTTTAGATATTCTTGCTTTGTCAACTTGTTAGAATGTGGGTGCCCATGAGAAAGGCAAGGTTGTTGGAATGCGGATGGTTACCTGTTATGACAGAAGCAGGGAACGAAAACATCAACAATCACTTTGTCTCATCTTACCGAACGGTTTAGCTGCTGTCCCTTAGGTCCGTCATGGAATTAAAAAAATAATAATAAATGACGATTTGATAGACAACTTAGATCAGAAGCAGTCCATTCCAGACAGTTAAACTAACAGTCTCTTATATAAAAATGATTATATATGCTATAAAAATAAAGGAAATATACATTAGCTTGCCACCTTAACGGGAAGGAAGCGGCGGTTGACGAGAGTAATTAGTTATTTTGAGAAACAAGCTAAACTAATTGTTCTTCGTTTTGTTTTTTTTAAAGGCTTTATGATTATCCCAAATTTTTTTATTAATAATAATTTTTTTATTAATTTTTTTTATTAAGTGTTTTAATTAATGTATATATTTACTTAATTATGTATAAAAAGATTATGGGTTAATTTTAATTTGAAAAAAAAATTACACATTTTATTGTAAAATGGACTATTTTGCTGAATAAAATTTGTTTTTATATTAATATTCTTATCTAATTAGAATTGGAATATTCTCAAATCTCTAGATAATTGGTGGGCAGGAGCCACGTTGCAAAAATTTAATTTAGCTTGAGAAAAAAAATGAATTACAGTTATAAAATGAACCATTTTGTTAACTAAAATTTGTTTCTATGTTAATTTCCCCATATAATTAGAATATGGACATATTAGAATTGGAATAATCTCAAATCTCTAAGAAATTGGTGGCAAAGAGCTACTTGGAGTAAATATAATTTTTAAAATTTATTAAAAGTCAATGTAATGTAACAAACTGGGTAACACACTACTACTAAGACTAAGCATATTCCTCCTCCACCTTAAGTTGAACAATTGATAAATATTAAAACTAAGCATATGCTAACCATATTCCCTTGAGAATCAATATATATTATAGACTATCAATTAAAAAAAAAAAATCAACTAATCCTTCACCTTAAATTGAAATAAGTAGCTTCACAAATATTTAGTAAATTATAAGAAATATACATTAATCTATAAATAGATTCAACATTTGCAGATATATATACATCTAAAAAAATCATATTCTTACAATTTTTTATTAGATTTTTAACCAATTAAAAATAAATAAAACATCAAATATTAAATTATTTAAATATAAACTATTCTGAAATCCAACTCTCCATCTATACTTAAAATTTAACGCTCTATCTACGCTTAAAATTTACAATGGAGTGAAGTCCATACTGCTAATATCATTCCCACACACCATCGAAAGGTTGAACCATTTTGGTTGTGTTTGCGCAAAATGCTTTCTTAGCTGTAGCTCCTTATCTCTCTCCAGATCATACCCTCGCTTTCCAATACGACTCTGCACGTCTTGAATTGGCGAACACAATGATAGTGTTGATGACCACTCACTTTGTCAGGACTTCGCAGGACTGGACCATCTACTTTTCAGTGCAGAATTTTGTCATCTGGCCAATGTTTTCCACCTCATAGGTTGGGCTGTGCAGATCAAATTGATATTAATACTTTGCTCAGGAAACGAATTTAGTGGATGAATTATTGCACTCCGTGGGGTGGACCCGAACGATAAGACAAGACGAAGCAGACGGTCACAAAAAGCTTAGAGTTTCGTCATGCTCGTCCCTTCAACTCTGCTAATGCGGTCGACAGCAGGAATGGGAGCCATGAATGGTTGGGGAGGCCCGCCTGTAATGATGCTTTAGTCAACGAAAGGGAAGTATTTTGTTGAAGGCGACCCCACAGCTTTGCAATAATAATACCACAAGAAGAGATTATACTTTGGTTGATGGAGTGTGTCGTGTTATGTTGCACCATATAAAACAAGGAGAGCTCATAATTTGCAAGGGAGGGATCCTAAGCTTTCCCGAATCGGTATAGTGTATTGAATATGATATTGATTCTGATATCGAGGGGCGATCTTGTGTTCAGTAGATTGTCTGCACCATAGTGGGAACTGGATGCTTTTCTTTTGTTTGTATATGGTAACAAAGGATCTAATATCTCTGACTAACGCCCACGTGCAATATAAATAATTGGCATCGATGGAAACACGAGCGACTGACAGGCATTCGAGTTAAAAAAACTCTTCTTCTATTTTCAAATCGTCTTCTAAAATAATTAGGAAACGGATGTTTCTGTTGAATGTGTGACAGGTTTATGAACTTTTATATTACATTTTTAATTACATGAAATGAAATGGAATAAGTATGTTTAGGTTGAATCTTTGACAATTTTGTACTTCGAAGTTTTATATATAGAAATAATTAATTTGGGAAGTTTTTAATTAACTTTTTAACGAACATATAATTTGGGAAGTTTTTAATTAACTTCTTAACGAACATTTTTACATATTTAATTAATTTTAGTGTATAGATTGTGAAATAAGATAAAACCATAAAAATTTTCTGTTTGAAGTATACTTTAAAACTAATTTTGTTTGTTTAAGAGATTGTGTTTTTTTGGACATAAGGGACATTTCAAGACCTAGAGATATTAGTAAGGAGTGAAGTGGTGCCTTTTTAAGAACTATTCAATAGGTGGGGTGATTGATTTTCCTTGAATAATAGTGATGAAAGTCTCTCTCACTACAGACTATTAATAGATAATTACAACTGATGTGGATTTCCTTGAATAACATGGATGAGTCACCATACATTTACATATACTAGCCAATAATAACTATCCTAGTGTTGATTTCACTAAGTTATAATAACTTTTTTGACTATTAAAAATAAAAAAATAAAATTTAAAGAGTATAATAATTTCACAAAAATCTTGAAATAATGTAATAATACATTACAAAATCTAGTTCGAACTAACTAGTTTGGTTCATCTTCAGGACAAAATGAGGAACCCGATCTAGGCATTGAATCAATAGATGTTGAGAAAAGTGCACCCTTGATAACCAAAATTATCTCTGTAGGATAAGAACTAATTCTCATGAGCTTTGAAGTCAAATCAAACAACAATCTACTCCCAAGACTCCGTGAGATGATAAAATTTGTCCGATTTTCCATACTAATATGGTGGAAGATGAAAAAAACTTCCTTTTAGACTCTCCGACTCTTACTCACATCCGCTCTCAATTCACTAACATATGCCACAATCCCAATTTTCTTGACTTATTAACCCAACACAAATATAACTATCTTGGAGGGCTTTTTCTCTTCTTTTTTAATCACAGCAACAAGATTTTGAAGAATCATAATTAGATTATTTTTCTTTTCTTGAGATCCAATAAACCGCATTGGACAGAGTAATCATCATCATTAATATCAATAAAATTATTATATAGAAAGAAATAATTTACCCAAAAAGAAGTAATTATAAAT
>APFE030076697.1:128531-164112 GCA_000404065.3 Pinus taeda | reverse complement strand
TATAATCTATTTCGATTCCTAGATCGAGTTTTTTATCTTGTCCTCAACATGAATCACACTAGTTAGTTTGAAAAGTGTCGACAAGATTTTCTCCTATATAATTTTCTCCAATATAATTTTTACCAATTTTTTTTTTTTAAACAAATATCATTACGTTTCCAGTAAATCTACCTAAACAAAAAATAATAATTAAACTTCTCATTTAAAATCATGGAACACTATAAAAGTATATTAGAAATCTCAACAAATAATTAATATTATACTTTCTGACTTAGTAACCGGAGAACCCACAGTAAAAGCCATTTTCTGTCGACGTTTCAAATCCCAACAGGGATCCATCATCAGGACCATTATTGAATGAATTGAAGGTCTGCAGCTCTTCTTGCTATCTTCACCCTAAATTTCTTGAGTAAAATGATTTTACTCTATGTATCCCCTCTGCATAGGGAACTGATTTTAGATTTTAGACTTCTGTGGTTAATATCTTCTAACTTAGTAACCAGAGAACCCACAGTAAAAACCATTTTCTGTCGACGTTTCAAATCCCAACAGGGATCCATCATCAGGACTATTATTGAATGAATTGAAGGTTTGCAGCTCTTCTTGCTATCTTCACCCCAAATTTCTCAAGTAAAATGATTTTACTCCATGTATCCCCTCTGCATAAGGAAATGATTTTGGATTTAACACATGTGTGGTTAATATCTTCTAACTTAGTAACCGGAGAACCCATAGTAAAAACCATTCTTTTGTCGACGTTTCAAATCCCAACAGGGATCCATCATCAGGACTATTATTGAATGAATTGAAGTTCTGCAACTCTTCTTGCTATCTTCACCCTACATTTCTCGAGTAAAATGATTTTACTCCATGTATCCCCTCCGCATAGGGAAATGATTTTGGATTTTAGACTTCTGTGGTTAATATCTTCTAACTTAGTAACCGGAGAACCCACAGTAAAAACCATTTTCTTTCGACGTTTCAAATCCCAACAAGGGTCCATCATCAGCACTATTATTGAATGAATTGAAGGTCTGCATTTCTTCTTCCTATCTTCACCTTAAATTTCTCAAGTAAAATTATTTTACTCCATGTATCCCCTTTGCATAGGGAAATGATTTTGGATTTAAGACTTCTGTGGTTAATATCTTCTAACTTAGTAACCAGAGAACCCAGAGTAAAAACCATTTTCTGTCGTTGTTTCAAATCCCAACAAGGATCCATCATCAGGACTATTATTGAATGAATTGGAGGTCTGCAACTCTTCTTGCTATCTTCACCCTAAATTTCTCGAGTAAAATGATTTTACTCCATGTATCCCCTCCGCATAGGGAAATGATTTTGGATTTAAGACTTTCATGGTTAATATCTTCAACTTAGTAACTGGAGAACCCACAGTAAAAACCATTTTCTGTCGATGTTTCAAATCCCAAGAGGGATCCATCATCAGGACTATTATTGAATGAATTGAAGGTCTGCAGCTCTTCTTGCTATCTTCACCCCAATTTCTCGAGTAAAATGATTTTACTCCATGTATCCCCTCCGCATAGGTAAATGATTTTGGATTTAAGACTTTTGTGGTTAATATATTCTAACTTAGTAACCAGAGAACCCATAGTAAAAACCATTTTCTGTCCACATTTCAAATCCCAACAGGGATCCATCATCAGGACTATTATTGAATGAATTGAAGGTCTGCAGCTCTTCTTGCAATCTTCACCCTAAATTTTTCGAGTAAAATGATTTTACTCGATGTATCCCCTCTGCATAGGGAAATGATTTTGGATTTAAGACTTCTGTGTTAATATCTTCTAACTTAGTAACCAGAGAACCCACAGTTAAAAACCATTTCCTGTCGATGTTCAAATCCCAACCGGGATCCATTCATGTCGACAGAAAATGGTTTTTACTGTGGGTTCTCCAGTTACTGAGTTAGAATATATTAACCACAAAAGTCTTAAATCCAAAATCATTCCCTATGCGGAGGGGATACATGGAGTAGAATCATTTTACTCAATAAATTTAGGGTGAAGATAGCAAGAAGAGCTGCAGACCTTCAATTTATTCAATAATTGTCCTGATGATGGATCCCTGTTGGGATTTGAAACGTTGACAAAAAATGGTTTTTACTGTGGGTTCTTTGGTTACTAAGTTAGAAGATATTAACCACAGAAGTCTTAAATCCAAAATCATTTCCCTATGCGGAGGGGATAGATGGAGTAAAATCATTTTACTCGAGAAATTTAGGGTGAAGATAGCAAGAAGAGCTGTAGACCTTCAATTCATTCAATAATAGTCCTGATGATGGATCCCTATTGGGATTTGAAACGTCGACAGAAAATGATTTTTACTGTGGGTTCTCCGGTTACTAAGTTAGAAGATATTAACCACAAAAGTCTTAAATCCAAAATCATTTCCCTATGCGGAGGGGATACATGGAGTAAAATCATTTTACTCGATAAATTTAGGGTGAAGATAGCAAGAAGAGTTGCAGTCCTTCAATTCATTCAATAATAGTCCTGATGATGGATCCCTTTTTGGATTTGAGATGTCGAAAGAAAATGGTTTTTACTGTGGGTTCTCTGGTTACTAAGTTAGAAGATATTAACCACAAAAGTCTTAAATCCAAAATCATTTCCCTATGCGGAGGGGATACATGGAGTAAGATCATTTTACTTGAGAAATTTAGGGTTAAGATAGCAAGAAGAGTTGTAGACCTTCAACTCATTCAATAATAGTCCTGATGATGGATCCTTGTTGGGATTTGAAACGTCGACAGAAAATTATTTTTACCGTGGATTCTCCGATTACTAAGTTAGAAGATATTAACCAGAGAAGCCTTAAATCCAAAATTAATATTATATTTTTATTGAAATCTTGAAAGATTTTATTTATACAATAATATTTTTTATTAAAAATATATATTTTTATATATTTGTGTATAAAAATTTATGAATTTTTTTTTAAAAGTAAAATTTGGAATATTAGTAAGTCTATTCCGTTAATTTTTAATTTCTTTGATTCTAAAAATTTAAAATATATTTTTTCAAATACACAAGAGAAACAATTATAAACACAAATTATGTTTCTCTAATTTTTCTTTTATTCCAAAATTTAAAATATATTTTTTTCAAATACACTAGAAAAATATTTCTTTATTTCTAAAAATTTAAAGATATATTTTTTCAAATAACATGAGAAAAAATATAAACACAAATTATGTTTGTTACGTAGACACATTTTAGAATAGATTTATCTTAATATTGACCTAGATCATTCTTAATCGGGACTTTCAAAAAGTTTGCAAGTGTATAAATGTATATTTAAAATTTCCTATATACATGAATATTATTGACAAAATCATGATTTTCAAAACATGGAACCAGGAAGATGTGAACACTAAATTGACTTGCTTTTATTAATTTTATATTTTTATTTTTTTAATGTGACTGAGTCAAATTGTTTACAGATAGGAAATTACAATATCTCTTCTATACTAGGCAAGAGAGCACCTCTTAAATAAGCATTACATAAATTTTAAGCATTAAAATTAGATTATTAAAAGGATTAAAAATTAATAGTTAAAATAATCTAATAAAAAGTATAAAACTTTGAAGGAAGAAACGAAAAATATTTTTATTCCTATTGTGGGTTTACTCTTTATACATTTACAAATGTTACTATGAGTATCCACTCTTAATACTTTTGATAAAACCATAAGCAAAGTTGAATATATAGAAAATAATATATATATATATATATATATATATATTATATATATATATATATATATATATATATATATATAATATATATATATTAAACATTTTTTAAATGTATTTTCATTTATCTTATTGTGGGTTTATCAAAGCCATGGAAAATGTACTCATTGAATGCAAAATTTAATTCCATATCTAAAAGTGCCTATGTTTGAAATTTTAGTAAAGTTATAGAGACGTAAGTTGGAAATTTGAGGAAAAAATAGTTCTCTTTCTTCCCCTCCAAAACTATTTACCCTTATGATTGACACTGGAAAATCATCTTGAATATAATGTTTTTCAATATTCGTATTTATATTTATTCTTTTGGCCAATCTTTTACCTTAGACTTATGCTAATGAAAATAAATACAAATAATATGTAAATATAAAAGAATATAAATGAAGATAACATAATATACTTTGTGTTGTAGGTGCTAGAGGGGTAGTTATTATAAGCATCAAAGTATCAATAGAAGTGACATTCAATTGCAACCTTGGTATTGTTTTGAATGATCTAGTTGAATGTTATGCTTTAAGTCAAAGGCTAAAATTAGCTATTGAAGTTAATATTGAATTTTTAATTTGTGGTTGCGATTCAAACTTTATTGTGGAAAGAACATTATTGTTGATGATATTCTAAATTTAATATTAGATGAGCCCCAAAATAGCAACCTTTAAATTTTATAGCACCAATTTATTTCATGTAATCTAGGAAGACAATCAGGTTGCAAATTATTCTACTAATAAAGAGACCTTGTTATAGCGAGGGGTTATTAGCATCAATGAAAAATAGGTTGATATACCCATTCTATAACATATAAACATGAATTTTAAGATCTGTGTCAAAGTTTTAAGGTGTCTCTTGGCTCAACATATGGTCATCATACCATATCCCAAGGGAAATTATCAAAGGATATGGAGGTATTCTTCTCATATGCCCTTATTGATGCATTGAAATGACTATGAAATTGGGAGTGATGTGTTCCTTAGTTAAGGTAGGATTAAGACATAATAGATGGAATTGTGAAGGAAGATGATCTAGTTAGTAGGATCTCTAGAAAGTCGTTTTTTGAAGGGAAAGGCTCTGTCGACCTTTGGATCTCTTCCTTTTACAAAGAAAAGAACATAGGAAATCTTCAGATGATCTAATGTTATACGTATTTGAAATTCAAACTACTTAATATACTTGAACCTAAAAGCTAAATAATTAATAGAATATGATACAAAAAACAGATGAGTATAACTAATTAAACTACAATAAATACTATACAAATGATACATGAATTATATTGCAACATATAAGGATACCATAACTTAACGTAACTACTCAGAAGAATAATTTTTTTAAATCTTGATTACAATATTATGAAATCCAAACTAATTTTAATTTTTGTATGTAATTATAAGTTAAAATTAACAATAATCCTTAATTCAAATAAGTAAAAGACAAAGAAGTATGGAAATGCAAGTTTCTTATATTTTAAACAAACAAAGAACAACCAATATTTATTCTAATAATTCACATCAAGAATAAATAATATATCAGAGAACTAATCAATGCTATCTAATTTCTACTTCTCAATCAAGTTAAATTGGAAAGATAACTATACATTTCTCTATAAATTGAACTTATCTTTTAAATATTCATTTATGAAACAATTCAATAAAAAAATAAAAAAATAAAATAATAGATTAGAAACCTCTACTGCATATGTATTAATTCAATTTATATAAATATAACATTATTGAAAATCTAAATCCTTGGGAACAACTCACGAAAACCTAGACTAAAGCAATAATCATATCAATGTCATGCTTGGGACACAAGTCATTGACAGAGAACTATGATCAAATATAAATAGGGAAAATTTTAGCTAACAAAAATGAAAAGAAATGCAATAATTCATTGCATGTTCATGGATCTAAGCCACAGAATGACAAAATTTTGTCTTCAAAATTTTTGGAAATCAAATTACAGAAACTTGAGAAGACAACGAATGAAAAGTGGCTATGGAAAATAAAACTCATAAGAGTATTACTAGATCGAGTCAAATCAAATCAACACACATAAAAGGGTCTAAAATAGTTCCATAGTCACTAAGTAATTTATCCAACATCTATTTTCCTTCATCTCTCCCTCTTTCACTTTTCCAACTAAGGTTTATATATAGAATGATAAGCCTAACCATGTGTCAAACTAATTTTGTAAAATCAAAACAATTTTTACAAAAAATACAATTCACTATCTTTGACGTGTTGGTGGAATATTAACTACTTAAAAGAAATATATATAAAAACTAACAGGACATATGCCCATGATTTAAGACAGGTGCATGGTATCCATAATAACCACTTTCATTGAAACCAATACCTTCCTTGAGTTAATGGGAACAAAAACATAACTCAATGATGGTTTTGGTTTCTATGAAAGTGATCTTGATTATGTTTGTTGAATTTAAAAGCACACCTCAAATTCTTTGACCCTAAAACATACATAAACAATAAAATATTGATTTAGCAGGGTTTAAATCATATGGATATAGAGAGATAATTGCTTTAATGTTTGATGACTTAAGAATTATGTGTGTGTTGTTTGACTGTATTTTCTTCTTAGGTTTGGGAGACTACTTATCTTTTTACTTTTCCTAACATGATTCGGAGCTTTGAGAAAATTGTTCTCTTGAATGAACTGGTTAATGTTGTGCTTGAAATGAGGAACTATAATTAGAAGCTATTGGGGCCAATACATATTAATTATGCATCCATCATAGAAAATTCTTCTATGAGGGAATTTTCCTGAGTTACTATTGCAATCATGAATATCATTATCAAAAAATATAGAATTATCATGGATTGCAGGCTTATTTTTACTTGGTAAAGGCTCAGTAGGAATTCCAATATAAACAAACACCTCCTTAACTGGGAGGTTATTTTTCCTGTTACACCTAGCTTGAGATATTTTCCATTTCATTTATTTACTTTTCACTTTGGATTGAGGGTTATGATTAGGCTAGCTAACTTCCCCATGTTGTGTATGTTTAAAGTGATGGTTATGATATAATAATTCTATTTAATCAATATCCTTAAATTTGGTTTCAATTCAACATGATGGAATTCAGTATTCCTCGTCGTACTCCTTGTTACATGAACAAGTATAGTTTTAGTGTTTTCAACTTATTTTCTGTCAGAAAAAATCACACCGCTCAACATGGAATGACTCATCAATGTCATCTTCATCAACAACGTGAGAACTAGATGGATATGGGCCAGTTGGTGGAGGACTGTGTGAAAGCCCATGTGCAAGGTTTGGTTTTTCAAAAAGTGTGACTTTTCTTTATAACCACTGTGAAGGATAAAGTCATTCCAAACATCACCAGTTTTTCTATTAGTGATGATTTACTAAAATGCAAATAAGACCATCATGGAAATGAGACTGATCATGGGTTTTATGTTCTACCTAATATTCCTTGGCCATTTTGGTGAGGCTTTTGTGTAAGTAGTACAGGAGGTTATGCTTATAACCTAAGAAAAACATTAGCAAATGAATGTAGTATATGAACACTAGCCTATATCTCCCTTCAAATGTTATGAAATGGCACATAAAATATCACAATTCCTACCCTCTAGGTTTGAGAAAAGTAACTGGCATGGCTTTTACATTATATGCATAATTCGTGTTTTCTAGGAACTTCAACCATGGCATATCATGCACGTGACAGTTCTTTGACCAATTCTCACCTTTCGTAGAGAGATGAGTGGCCTCGACTATGAAATCAACATCAAGTAAAATGTCCATATCACCAAAATTTTCCATTTTTCCATTAAAATTAGAGGTGAAGGCCTTTATGGCTACATGGTTAAAGACCTAAAAGGTTTGAACAAATTCCCTCCACCTAACCTGTTGAAACAATGCCAATTATTTTTCATATGTCTCAATGGTATCATTTCAATCAATTAATTCCTAATCACGGGGGCCATGACTAAAGACTAGGTAAATTGTCAGGTGGGATTCAGTGTGAACACTAGTTAAAATCAGCCAAACAAAGGTATTAAACCTTAACAACTTGTAGAGTGAGATGCAAAGGCCTAAACCAGATATTGGGATGTGTAGAATGTGGTAGTGAAACCCTATGCTATGAATTGGATAACTGGCATTCATGGTATAATGTATACCAAATAGTAATCATCACAACGAGAGGAGAGTTATGACCTTAAAACTCAAGTCATGATAATGATTAATAATGTAAAAATATGTCAGAAACCTTGATTGACAACTCAGATATGCCCTACCATGTCAACAAAAATAAAGATATTTCATTCAACACAAATCCCATCGGGTCTGCCTACCACTACTAACTATCATTTCACTACATGATACATTGAGAAGTTTTTGATACCATAGTGTAATTGTGCAAAAACCCATACATGATGTTATTAAATTCAATGTAAATCAAACCATAACAAAGAATGAACCATTAATCAATAGTTCAGTAAGGGTAAGGTTATAGAATGACAACATCTCACATAAGGGATATAAATTAATTCAAAAACATGTATACCTATGCCATGACAAGGTACACGAGTAACAAAACATTCATAATCCCTAGACATATATAATACATAAGAATTATGGCTCACAAACCACTTTAACCAAAACTAAAAGTAAGGAAATATATAAAAACATAATAAAAACTTTAATATTCATAGGTTGGTTAGGTTGCATAGGTTTATGGCCTCTTGAAGTGGTTGAAAGAACGTGGGTCATATTATTACTACATAAAAAGAAAAAATAACCTCATGTAATAGAAATGACCAAAAACCATAGTCAACACAATTTGATAAGAGTTTTCTAGTTTATTAGAGATCATTAACACACTAATTAGGAAATGGAAAAATGTTTTATCACAATCTAGAACCAAACCTGTACTTGAAAACCATTATCATCATTTTAGTTCAAAGCTAGGTATGAAAGTCGAAACCTAATAATAAAATTAAAAGAAGGGATCCATTTCATTTGGAAAATGAGAGGGAGTTTGTTGGGTGGCCAACAACTGGTGACTTGCCGAGCAAAATTATTATCCCTTTTTGAAACTTTATTATGTAATAGAAATAAAGATAATATGCTATATGAGAAATAGGTGTCAAACAATCTAAAACTTGATTTATTTAGTTATGATTAAATTCAAATAATCTTATATTTTTCAAATATACCTATCCACATATTAAAATAGTATACCAAAACTTTACATAAAATCCATATAGATTTTCTGAGAACAAATAACCAACATATTCAAATAATGAAATACTTAACTATGTAGGTGGTGTAATTATGACTTCAATAACACGGGCATTGCCTCTGCTACCAGTCAAGCATATATAGCTTGGACAAGGGTGCCTTTTAACCTAACTTGAATAGTTGAGTCCCATCATACTAGTTATGGATTCACGGTTAAGCATTACAACAATTTGTTGATGGGGAAGGAGACTTAAAATCCCCCTCAAAGGCATGGGATGACATTTAGATTCTCAAGAGTTTACACATATATTTATTCAAATATTGTTATGAATCTCATATGTCATAGATAGAGACACTTCTACGGGCAAGCGGCTATAGCCTCGGCAAGGACATCCCTTAAACCCATTTTACTTGAGTGCTTTTATCCTAGGAATGTAGAATAAAGATGAGCTAAAACCATCAGTGATTATTGTTAATATCAGTTTAGATTGTCTAGTAAATGGGGAAGTAGGTATAATATCTTCCTAAGAGAGAGGATGGCATAAATAGTTTACCATCATTGACCTTGCACCAGTTACACTAACCATTAAAATTATGATGCCTATCTAATGTATTCTCTTGATAAAGTTAGGATTTATATAAGAATTGTTTCTACAATGATGATTAAACTCTCTGATATCTTGAACATAAAATTGTTTCTTTTATCAGTTGATATTGAAGCAAGGAATTAAAAAAATTAAATTCTTTACAAATAACATCTGTTTAAAATTTCCCTAAAAAGATATTTTAGACAAAATTATTCCTTTTCTAGGATGTGGACTTCATAACAAAAATAACATCAAAAATAAGGAAAACACACTAAAAAACGAAACACAAGCAAACTTTAAAGAAATATTTACAAAAATAATAGATTCCCAAAGGGATTTAAGAAAAATACTTCTTAAGAAGTTTCCCATTGACTAGAATGGATTTTGATCGTCCTTCTAGAGTTTGCTGAGGGAATTTACTGGGGCCAATCCTTTTTATAAGAATGAAAGGCTTTAGCCATAACCTCTAAAGATTTGAACGCTCCACCTTGTCCTCATTTTCCGTGTCCAACTTAAGAACTAGGTCACCTGCCTCAATATTTATATCAGAAGAAGATCTTCCATCAAACCAATGTTTTACACTCTGTTAATGTTGATGCAGTTTATGTTTCGATTGTTCTCTTTTTTATCCCAATTTAAGCAAGGAATCGATCTGTATGTTCATATAAAACAACTTCACTTCTTGTAATTTTTGAGAAAAATGCAGAGAACTTAATAAAATATTAGAAGGTAGAATTTCTTCTCTACCATAGAGGAGGAAAAGGGAGTATTACTGATCATAGCTTTGGGGGTTACCTGATCAGTCCATAATGCAATAAAGAGGGCAATATGATAATCTTTTTTATTCTTAGAAATTATTATTTTAAGAATTTTTAACAGATTTTTGTTTGAGGACTCAAGAATACCATTACCCTAAGGTTAGTAGTTTGTAGAGTACTTAATTTTAATCCCTTTATCTTAGGAATCTACGTCTAACTCCTAAGAGGAAAAATAAGATGCATTATCAAACACTAATGATTCAGGAACCCCAAAATGAGTGATAATGTTAGAACCCAAAAATGCTATTACTTGTTTATCATTCACCACTCGTAGAGGAGCTTCCTACAACCATCTAATAATGTAATCGATAAATTTTATGATATACTTATGTTGCTGAGATGAAGGGGGCTTCATGAGACCAGCTATGTTTAAGCCCCATTGTTGAAAATGAGCTTCAACAGTAAAAGGATGAGAGGGAAAGTTTGTATTTTTAATCCTATCGACAACCTTTTCGAAAGTCTTACATATTCATACTAGAATATGGGCCTCTATAAATAAGGTGGGAAAATAATACCCAACCCTCAGTACATTGTGAGCAGTGGAATTCCCACCAAGATGACCACTAGCAAGATCATAATGGATTTCATGGGGTACTTTCTGAGAATCACCTTGTTCTAGGCAATGAAGTAATACCCCATCATAATTCTTATGGAAAAGAATGTTATTGATTAGATGATATGGAGTTTAATTGGGTCTGAATGCCCTCCACTTTTTATCTTGAAGACATGGAATTGTTGTACCATTAAACAATTAAAATTTGATATCATAATACCATGAATTAAAATCATCTTGCGAACACCAATCTTCATTTTTCATCAAAGACACTTCGTTATCAAAACAAGGGTCCTAGTTCGAAAAATTAATAGACTCAAGAACTAGTTTACAACGACTGTGAAATCTCACTATCTTATAGGTTTTATCTCCAAGCTAGACTCTTCAAGGGTTGTCATCTAGTGGGTCCTTTTTTCTCTTAATTCCTTATGTACTAGCAAGTTTCTTACTGCTAGATAGGGAGAAATTACCTTAGTTTTATATTTGAGCAAGTAAGATCTCAAATGAATTACTACCTTAAAGACAACAAATGTGTCTTTATCTATTGTTGCGTAATTAGTTCGTCTCCCTTAAATGTTGAGCTCATAAATGCAATAACTATTTCTCTATGAAGCTATATTTTCTATGTGGGGACAACATCATAAGAAGAATTAGAAGCACAGGTATAAAGTGTGAAATCTCTAAAGAAATTTAGGCTCATTAAAACAAGAGTCTTGGAATTGGCTTGTTTAATAGTGCAAAAGGTATATTTTTCTTGGTCTTACCATTCAAAGGTAGAAATATTTTTTAACAGATCTTCAAGTGGTTAAACTATTTCAGAGACGTTGCAGATGAAATGTCTAACAAAATTTATCTTCCCAAGGATGTACTGCATGGCCTTCTTAGAATTTGGGGGTGATAAATTTTCACTTTCCTGGGTTCTATCTGGGTCAATTATTATTACATCTTTAGATGCAATACACCCTAATAATTTTCCCTTAGTGACTTCAAAGATAGACTTTTAGGGATTTAAGGAAATGCCAAATTACCTGGCTCATTCAAACATGTTTCTAAGATGTGGGATATGGTTCAATCTGTATTTAGAATAAATAGTGTCATCAAGATATATTACAACATATTCATTTATTATTCCTTGAAAGGAAACATCCATCACCCACTGCAACATTTCTTGAGCATTGATCAAGCCAAGGGGTGTCATTCGGTAGGAAAAGGCTCACCATGGAGTTTTAAAGGTGGTTTTGAGTTGGCCATAGGGAGCCACCATAACTTTATTATGGCCCGAGAAACCATACAATAGAGACAACATCTTATATCCTAAAACCTGTTGAAGGATTTTCTCCATGGGAGGAATTGGGTAGTTATCTTTATCAGAAGCTTGATTTAAGTTTATTAAGTCTACAAAAAGATGTGTTAGGTTTGGATCCTAATTATCTTCTTTATTTAGACGTATCACTACATACTGTTGGGTGTGGAGGCTGATTATCTTCTATATTCAAAAGTACCGCCACATTGGACCCCAGTTCAAAATGGGGCCCGCCCGTAAAATATTCGCTGCAGGGGGGGTCTAGGGGGGGGGCGGCTGCGACCTTTGGGAGCCCCCCCCTGGTGGGGGGTTTTGGTTTTGGGGAAGCGCCCCGAAGCTAAAAATAGCTGTAAATTGCCTTGTAAAAGTATAGTAATTTCTAGTTAATCTTGGGCCGTTCATTAAGGCGGTTGATTGACGGTTAGAACTTATGTTTTAGTTTAGGGTTTTTTCCCTAGAAGGCAACCCTCTCTTTGTATGAGGGATTGTATTTGAGGCTGTGAGATAGATGTGTATTCTGTTGTGAGCGAGAAACAGAGAGGTGAGACTGTGAGAGAAGAAGAGGATATTACAGCGGATTTGTTTGTAGGTTGTGTCTCTTCATTTTGCTGGATAATAGAAAGGAGGACTGGCTGTTCGGGTTGGACGTAGCGCCAAACTGGGTGAACCAGTATATATTGTGTCTCTCTTGTTTGTGTGCGTTTTTCTGTGTTTATATTTCCATGTAATATTTCATGGTGTTCATTGCTCGGTAATATATAATTTTCTAACACATACGACCTAGTTTAGAATGTGGAGGCAACGTCACCCGTAAGGTGCATGCTAGGGGGTCAAGGGGTTGTGACAACAATTATTGGAACCCCCCCCCCCCCTCGCCCCCAGTGGGGGATCGGGGAAAGCACCCCTGAAGCTAAAAACAGATGTAAAATTTCCTTGTAAAATGTTGTAATTTCGTAGTCAATCTGGGTCGTTCATTAGGTGGAAATATGATGATAGAAATTATGTTTAATTTAGGTTTTTCTTTTGCCCTAAAAGGCAGCCCCTCTCTATATATGAGGTAATTGTATTTAATCTATGTAGATATGTCTTCTGAGCAAGAAAGAGAGAGGCTATTATGTGAGAGAGAAGAAGGAATTACAATGGATCCATTGTAGGTTGTATCTCTTCATTTTGTTGGATAGTATAAAAGGAAGGATTGGATGTTTCTCCGTGGACGTAGCCCAAATTGGGTGAACCACATATATCTGTGTCTCTCTTGTTTTATACATTTTCTATGTTTATATTTTTGCAATATTCTATGTGTTCCATTGCTCTGTAATATATAATTTTCTAACAACTGTTATCATAGCCGAATGTCTATTTGGCTGATAAAATCATAGGAGAGAAGGTTTCCTGGTTTTAGTGGGAGCAATGATGGAATATGGTAGGTCTAGGGTCAAAAACTTTAACGGCCAAAACTACCAGCTGTGGAAGATACAGATGGAAGATTATTTGTACTAGACAGATCTATACCTACCATTGAGCGGAAAGACAAACATGTTGATGAGTATGACAAACATAAAATGGGATATTATTGACATAAAGGCACTTGGAACAATTCGGATGTGCCTAGTGGCGTCGATAGCCTTTAATATTTCAAAGGAAATGATAACAGAGGGTTTAATGTCGGAATTGGACAAACTATATGAAAAACTCTCAGCCTCAAATAAGGTATTTCTTATGAAGAATTTATTTAATATGAAGATGTCATAAGGTGGATCTGTTTTCGATCATTTAAATGATTTTAATACAATTACTAGTCACTAAAGCTCTATAGGGGTAACTTTTCATGATGAAGTTAGGGATTTGTTATTTATGTGCTCATTGCCAGAAAGTTGGAATGGTTTAGTTATGGCCATTAGTGACTTTGTCTCTTGATCTAGTACTTTAAATTTAGATGACAGTGTGGTTGCAATCTTTAGTGAAGAAATGTGACATAAAAGCTCCTATGAGACATCAGGTAATGCTTTGACTGAAAAGAGTAGGGGAAGAAAAATGGAAAGAGGAAAGAGCCCAGGATATCGTAGTAAGTGAAGGGAAGGTATATCCAAGTCAAGATCAGGGATTGTGTTTTCCAAATGTGGGAATAAAGGACACCTAAAGAAATAGTGCAAGTCTCGGAAGGGAAAAGAAGGAGACGCGCAGCAAGAAAACAATCATGAAGCAAATGTGATAGGTGATGTGTTGCAAGATGCTTTTATTATTTCACTAGAAAATATTATTGATGCTTGGGTGGTAGATTCAAGGGCCTCATTCCATGCCACACCTGATAGGAAATGTTTTCATGATTATTTTCAAGGAGATTTTCGACAGGTTTGATTAGGTGATGATAAACCTTGTAAAATCATTGGAATGGGTATTTTTTCATAAAAGAAGATAATAGAAATCAATGGCTATTGAAAGAGGTAAGGCATGTTCCATATCTAAAGAAAAATATAATTTCAATAGGGTATTTGGGAGGTGAAGGTTGTGTAACTAATTTTACAGATAAAACTTAGAAGGTCACTAAAGGAGCCCTGGTAATAGCAAAAGGAGAAAATGTTGGTACATTTTATTTATTCAACGGTATTTCTATTTTTTTTAATGCTTTAACCTCTACAAGAGAATATATGACATTGTGGCATAATAGGCTTAGGCACATGAGTGAGAAGGGGATGCAAATTCTTCACTCAAGAAACTTGTTGCTAGGTTTTAAGCATGTTGATTTGGAATTCTGTGGGAATTGTGTTTATGGAAAACATAAGAGATTCAGATTCCTCGGAGTTTGGAAGGAAAAGAAGAGCAAAAAATTAGAGCTTGTGCATAGAGCTGTATGGGATCTTCTCAGGTATCATCTCTCTATGGATCTTGTTATTGTTACTTTTATTGAAGATGCAACCAGAAAAACCTAGATTTATTATATTCGAAAAAAATGTTATGTATTTGATACTTTCAGGAAATGGAAATATTTGGTTGAAAATGAGACAAGAAAAAGGTTTAAGTGTCTCATATTAGACAACGGAGGTGAACATTGTAGCAAAGAGTTTGATAGGTAATGTTTAGAGAATGGACTTCCCAGAGAGAAGATAGTTCCAGGAACACCACAAGAAAATGGTGTGTTACAAAGGATGAACATGACAATCATGGAGCGTGCAAGGTGCATGAGATTGCATGCAGGTTTACCTTTACAATTTTGGGTAGATGTTGTAGATACTATTGTTTATCTAATAAATACAGGGCCTTCAATTTCTTTGGATATGGGTATTCCAGAGGAGGCATGGACAGGTAAAAAGGCAAACTACTCACTTTTAAATAATTTTGGTTGTGAAGCATTTGTCCACATTAATAAAGAAAATACAAAAAATCTTGAGGCAAAATCAAAGAAATGTACCTTTATTGGATATGGTGTTAATGATTTTGGTTATTTCTTTTATCATTATGAAAACCACAAAATCATTAGGAGCAGATATGTCATATTCAATGAAAAGGTTTTGTATAAGGATCACATGTAGGAAAATAAACAAGAAAAAGAAAACAAATAATACATAGTGCTTAATAAGATTATGGAAAAAGTGAAGGTTCCTGAAAACCATAATGATCAACAACATCAACCACATTAGTAGAAAGCACCTGAAACACTTGAATGTGGTGTTAGAAGATCTACAAGGATAAGTAGATCCCATGAATGATACTCTCCTCCATTATATTATGTATTGTTGATAGATTCTGGTGAACTATAATGTTACGAAGTAGCAGTGCAAGAAGAAACTAGGAAGAAGTGGGAGCAAGCCCTGAAAGAAGAGATGCATTCCTTAGCACATAACCATATATGGGACTTAGTCAAGTTGCCTCCAGGTAAAACAAAATTGCATAATAAATGGGTCTACAAGTTAAAGGAAAAAGATGGAGGTAGAAAAAGGTATAAAGCTAGACTTGTGGTGAAGGGGTTTGCACAGAAAAAGGTATAGAATTTGATGACATATTTTCTCCTGTTGTTAAAATGACTTCAATCAAAACAATTTTAACTCTAGTAGAAACTGAATATTCGCATCTTGAGCTGTTAGATGTAAAGACAACCTTTCTCCATGGGGATTTGGAGGAAGAGATATATATGTAGCACCCACAAGGTTATGAGGTCAAAGGGAAGGAGAAACTTTTGTGCAAGTTGAAGAAGACCTTGTATCGATTAAAAAATCCTCCAAGGAAGTGGTATCTAAAATTTGACAAGTTTATGTCTGAACAAGTTTATACTACACATCACTATGATCATTGTGTTTATCTCAAAAGGAAAATGATGGTAGCTATATTATATTTTTATTGTATGTAGATGACATGCTTGTTGCAATTTCTAACATGTAGGAAATAAATGTGCTCAAAAGAAAACAGGCAAACTTATTTGCAATAAAGGATTTGGGTGCTGCAAAACAAATCCTTAGTATGAGAATAACTAGAGATAGGAAGAATCACAAATTAACATTGTCTCAGAGTGCGTAAATACAAAAGGTGTTGAAATGATTTAATATGCATAATGAAAAACCAGTTAGTATACCTCTGGCTAGCCATTTGAAACTAAGTAAGGATTCGTGTCCCAAGTATCGAGAGGAAATGGATTATATGTCCAAAGTTCCCTATGCATTAGCAGTTGGAAGCTTAATTTACGTAATAGTATGTATAAGGCCTGATATTGCACATGCAGCAGGAGTTGTAAGGAGGCACATGAACAATCCAGGTGAAGAAAATTATATGGCGGTGAAGTGGATTATTAGTTATTCGAGACTTACCGTAAATCAAGCATTATGCTTTGTTGGTTCAAGCGTTGCTCTACGGGGATATGTTGATGCAGATATGGCGGGTGATAGAGATAACAGGAGGGGCATCACAGGGTATGTGTTTATTGTAGGTAGAAAAATTGTCAGTTGGGTTTCAGAACTACAAATTGTTGTTGCACTCTCAGCAACGAAAGTAGAATATGTTGTTGCTACAAAACCTAGTAAAGAAATGATTTGGTTACAAAGGTTTCTGGATGAATTAGGTAAGAAGCAGGAGTTGGGCAGATTATACAATGACAGCTAGAGTGCCATACATCTTGCAAAGAACTCTGCATTTCATTCCAAGATTAAACATACATAGCTCAAGTACCATTTCATATGGTGAGTGTTGGAAGATGGATAGTTAAAGTTGGAAAAGATACACACTAGCCAAAATCCTACAAATATGTTAACAAAAGTTGTAACCAAGGGGAAACGTAGACTCTACTTAGTTTCAATTGGTATTAAAGTATGATGAAGAAGATGAGAGATAATCAGGTCCAAAGTGGAGTCATTTTCCAACAAATGAAGATGCAATGGAGTTTATATAATTAGTCTCCAAGTGGGAGATTGTTGGGTTTGGTGCCTGATTATCTTCTTTACTCAGAGGTATCATTTCATTGGGCCCCAGTTTGTAATTTGGTAGAAATTCCATCCTTAAATGTGTTCCACAACGGGTGCCAGGGGGGGAGACTACAATTATTTGGATCTCTCCTCCTGGCGAAGGATTGGGTGCACTGCCCCTAAAGAAAAAAATAGATGTAAAATTCCCTTGTAAAATGTTGTAATGTCGTAGTCAATATGGGTTGTTCATTAGGCGGAAATCTGATGGTAGAAGTTATGTTTAATTTAGGCTTTTTTTTCCTAGAAGGAAACCCCTCGCTATATATGAGGGAATTGTATTGCATCTATGTAGAACTGTATTTTGAGCAAGAAAGAGAGAGGATATTGTGTGAGAGAGAAGAGGGAATTACAATGGATTTGATGTAGGTTGCATCTCTTCATTTTGATGGATAATATAAAAGGAAGGACTCATTGTTTCTCTGTGGAAGTAGCCCAATTTGGGTGAACCACATATATATGTGTCTCTCTTGTTTTATGCATTTTCTGTGTCTATATTTCTGCAATATTCTATGTGTTCCATTGATATGTAATATATAATTTTCTAACAAGATGAATGTCTCCATTATTCTTCCTCACTAGCACTAAATTCACAACCCATTTCATATGAAGAAGATGGAAGATAATTTTTGGCTACTAAAATTTTATTCAACTCACTTTTAACCACTGGCTCTAAACTGGGATGGATTTTCCTTAAATTTTGTTAGAAAGGTTTGGTATGAGGTTTTATGGGAATGGTATGTTTCATAACATTGGGACCAAACATATTTAGATCTTCATATGTATAGGTGAATACATATTTTTATTTTCTAAACAGATGGATAAGATCCACTTTTTTTGAAGGGGTATAGTTAGTTCCCAAGTTTATGTTTTCTGAATTTTTTTTAGTTCCCAAATTTATGACTTTGTAATGCATAGTTGAAATATTTGTTTTATAATAAACAAATTTTTAAATATATCTTATACGTCATAATATTTCTCAAGTTTAACAACAAGTCTATGGATATGGTTTAATAGGTCAATCGAATCACCCGTTAAACATTGGTTTTGTACTTTGGAATAAATATTTAGATTTCCTTCATGAGTCAATTCATCATTCAAAGTGTCACAAAAAACATCTTAAATGTAGGAAATCAAGTATCTATTGATCATGTTAAGAAAACACGCAAGTTAGTGATATTATCTAGCATTGACAATCTAAACATCAGTTCAATAGAAAAGAATTAGGATGAAATCCTTAAACATGAATTAACATAGATGTTAGGAACTAGCCTAGAAGATATCTCTGCTTGACAATTTAGCAAGTGTGTTGAAACACAATTTATAACATTTCTTACCTCATTAATGATTATTTTAGAATTGTCGTGGACCCTTAAGCATTGGAATCCAAGGGCTAGAGCCTTTTTGAGTCCCTGAATGAGTGCCTTATATTCTACAATATTATTATTGCACTCAAATTCTAATCTACAGGCAATAAAATATTTATTATGTCTTGGATCTAAAAGAAAACAACCAACACCAGTGCCTTCATTCCATTTTGATCCATCAAAATATAAAGACCAGAGTTCACCTTTTGGATTACAATTAACATCAGGATGATTTTTATTAGTTGGCAATAATTTATTAACAATCAAAATTTTATATTGTTGGTCATTGCTAGTAAAAGGACATATCTTACTAGAAATGTTTTTGAAAAATGAATGAATACTAAAAGACTAATTAAATATACATGTTTCATTTGGACAATCAAAATTAGTAGCAACATGCTTCATATATTATTATCTATTAACTCTAATCATATTAGATTTCCCCTTCTATGGTAACAATAAGTGAGTTAAATATGTATCCATATACCCTTTAATGTGTTGTGTCCACTCCCAGCTTAGGAATAAGCCATATGTTTTTCTTATATTTGCAACAATCATATCAATCATTTGGTGAACTCTATGATAGAAGGATGATATGATCAACACATCAATGAGTTCACCTACAACCTCTACATTAGTTCTATCAAGTTGTAAAATATTTGCTTCTTATGGTTTCATTTTTTGCATTAAGTTCCTTGAACAGACAGAGAGGAATGACATTCGAGGAGGCCCCCAAATTTGTCATGAACATATGAGCACTATGATTAAAAATATCACATGTGAGCAAGAAGGTAGGTGGTTTCCATTTCTGTGGAGGAAAATTTTCTGAAAGACACTTTAAATCTGAACACGATCAGTTCAAGAATTTTCAAAACTAGATATATTCCCATTAGGACCAACTTTGTTTTTACCATAATTTCAATCAAATTGCTATTGAACTTTCTACTGTGTCATAGGAATTTTAAGAAAATAAAACAATGATATATTGGAATTTTGTTTCTTCAAATCTGTAATTGGACCATACTCTAAATTGATAACATAAATCTTTTGAGTATTCCATGTCTTTTTTTAGAGTTCTTTGCCTTGTTAGAAGGAGAACAATCTTTATTTTCATCTACGATTTTGTTGCTTATGTTATATTGGTGTTGGTGTGTGATGATTGAATCAAGATAATCTCCAAACAAATAATCTAAAAAATGACCCATAGTAGAGGGTGGTTGATTATCATCTTCTTTGATATCATTTTCAACCTCATATATATCATTATTGTTAGAGGTGGACTAAGTACTAATTTCATGTAAAGTATCTAATAAGCCTTCAACACTGAGGACTTCATTTGGAGGAGCAAGTTTATTTTGAAATAGTTTTCTATAAGGAGTTTTAAAATTTGGCTTATTATAAGTTCCTTCTACTAAATTTTTCTCTATATTAGATATTTTGTTAAGAGATTTCTAAAGGATTTCTAGATCGAAAGGAGATATTTCCTTCTTTTTAGCAGGTGGTTTCGATGTTGATTCACATTTTTTACTAGAGGAAAAAGACTGATCACTTTATTTATGGGAATTAGGATTTAAGCTCTGAGTGCCTTTCTCAATAGAAAAGGCTTCATTGAATGTTTCTTATAATGTCACCTTTTGGGCCCTCTTCACACACATAGAAAGCTCGGTGGGAAAATATTTAATGTAATAGGAAAGTATTAACTTTTTACCATGAATTAAATATTTAGGAATCTATTTTTTAGTGAAATGAACCTTACGTTAAAATATTTTACCATTTCCTTATTTTCCATTTTCATATTTAATAGCTCCATGACTATCACTTCTGGGTTTTTCTCATCTCCAAATTTCTCTAAGAAGGCAGTTTAAAATTGTGCCCAAGAGGCAATGATTTAAGGGGGATGTGTAAAATGCTAGGTTGGAGCCTTTCCCTCAAATGTGTAGGGGAAAAACCTACGAACAACATCTTCATGACACACATTTTTTTGTCTAGCAGTTAACCTAAAAGATTCGATATGATCCTTAGTCGGTTGTTTGAAATATGTGCCAAACTTGGGGAGAAATTTTTGGGTGTTTATTAGAAGAGCACGTTGCACATTGAATGTAGTGATAGAATTTTAATCGATCCAAGGGGTGGTAGGCTAATTTTCTTGGCTACCTTCGTTATTTCCTTGGCTACCCATATTATTAGCCATTCTTAGGGATCCCTTAGATTTAGATGACTCGGAAGTATCTTCTTCACTAGAGAAATGTTCAGGAAAAGAAGATGAACCAAGTGGGGAAGGTGGTGGACCAAAAACATATAAATGGGTAGTTTTGCTAGATTCACTTACAAGTGGTTATTCAGACGCTAATTGATTATGATCAATAGCTATGCTCGTCAAGATATTAGGAAATATATTGTTAGTGGTACTGACAGTTTGAGGAATATTTGTGTGGGGATCCAATATTGAAGGTTCTTCTAAACGAAAATAATTAGCTGTAATGATATGTTGAGACAATCATCGTTGGATATACCTTACTTGTTATAATCTATTTTGAGCCTTAGAAAGAAGTTCGTGAGATCTTCGTAGACACTCACCAGTTTCATATTGGATTTGTGAATGCGTTGAAGTTGTGGGTTCGCTCCTTATTAGTTCAAGAATAGGTTGAGGTTAATAAATGAAATTAGTTTAAGCAATGGGAGGGTGATAGTTACTTACGATAATTATGGTTTTCCTTGGCCATATAAGGTCAAAAATTCTATCCTTCTAGCCCCAATTTGTTGACATGTGATTTAGGACCTTAGTCAAGAAAGGGGATGTGACAAAGACCATGGCTCTCTAGATAGCCCAGTTGCTTGAAATGGTCACTCCTGATGGGTTTTAAGGCTCTGTTTTCCTTTGAATCACTTCCTATTATAAAGAAAAGAACCTAGGGAATCCTAAGATGATCTAATGTTATATGTATGTGAAATTTAAACGATTGTTAATAAACCTGAAACTAAAGCTAAATAATTAATAAAAATTGATCCATAAATAAGATGAGTATCAATGATTAAAATACAATAAATACTATAAAAATTATATAGGAATTATATTACAACATATAAGAAAATCATAACTTAACATAACTAGTCCAAAGAACAAATTTTATTTATCTTTGTGACAATATTACGAAATGTGAACTAATATTAATTTATATATGTAATTATAAATTTAAATTAACGATAATGCTTAATGTGAAGAAATAAAAGACAGGAACTACAAAAATGTAAGATTCTTATATTTTAACCTATCACAAAAAATAAGGGTTCATTTTAATAATTCACATCAAGAATAAATCGTATATATAGAGAACTAAATAATCCCATCTAATAGCTACTTCTCGGCAAGATGAACAAGAAATATAACCATAACAATTTCTATAAATTGAACTATCTTTCAATTATTCATTGATGAAACAATTGAATAAACAAATAACAAAATAAAATAATGGATTGGATATTGCTACGACCCATGTATTAATTTAATTTATGAAAAGATAACATTCTTGACAATATAAATCCTTTGAAACAATTCACAAGAACGTGGATTGAAGAAATGTTAAAATTAATAATATCACTAGTACACAATTCATTGAAGGATGAATATGATCAAATATAAACAAATAAAATTTGAACTAACCCAAATTAAAAGAAATGCAATAATTTAATGCATGTTCATGGATCTATGTCATAGAATGACAAAGCTCTATCATAAAAAATTTGGAAATCAAATTATAGAAAATTAAAAAGAGAGTGAATGAAAAACGACTATGGAAAATAAAAATGATAAAAGTATTACTTGATTGATTCAAATCAAATCAACACACTTATACGAAAAGTTTTAAAATAGTTCCACAGTCACTGTGTAATTTATCTAGCATTTATTTTCCTTCCTCTCTTCCTCTTTCACTTTTCCAACTAAAGGTTTATATACATGTTGATAAGCCCGACCATCTTCCAAACTATTGTTATCAGGAAAACTAGTGTCCATTCACAGTTGATAGTCCCACTAAGACAAGTAGCTATTCACTTCTATTTTCCTTTATGAGAAAAAGATGAGCGAGAAGCAGAGAGTACCAACCTCAGTCCTTCGCTTGGTTCCTTGCTTGTTTCCTCTCCCTTTTGACAAATCTTTGTCACTCTTTCGTCACTTGTCCCATTTCAAAGAACACCTGTAGAGTCAAAGCAGCATAATACCATCAAAGCATAGAGATCTATAACCATAAACAATATAGGATCATATATATATTAACCATAGAAATGCATATATCAATACAAGACTCAGAGGTATACACGAATATGAAGGAAAACTCAAATAGATTTATTGATAGTAGTAGAAGACAGGATTACAACCCATTGATCTGACCCAGCACCATCCTCCCAGCATGAAAGCCTTCTTCACCTCATGAAAATCCAGATCACCCAACACTATGATGTTCCACAGAGAAACCAACAACACTTCCTTACAAGATACAAAATTCCAGCCTCTGGATCTCTAGGATGAGGAATCCATATATAGATGTTTTGTAGGTGGGTGAGTTAGCTTCTAGGTTTTTTATTAGAGGCATTTCTATGATAGTTCTTGGTTCCACTTGGAGATTTCATGATCTCTTACTCATCCCTGGGCGAATTCAGAGAGGCAAGTGTCAAATGGTATGGTCCATTTTTGACCAGTTCTGAGTAGTTTTTCAGGGAGAACTTCTGGGAGATGATGTAATCAGCTGACCTTGTTCCTTTAGGGGATGTAACAACACTTTTAGGGGCTTAGAAGCCCTCAGTTTGTGGACATATGAGATTGGGGTAGCAGTGCCCAAATATATCTATAACAGTTGCCCCCTAAAGTATGAGGTCGTAAATCTTCTGATGTTGGGTGAAATGCTTTATCATGAGGATTTGAGGTTTTTTGAACTGTAAGGTGACCTGTAATAAGATACAATACAATACTTATCTTCATAATATTTTCATGATCTAGCTGAGGTGGGCATTCCCATGCTTAGCTTTGTAAATTCATTTTCATGTACATAATATAGACAATCGTCTGTGTGGCAGACTAATGATTTTGGCAAAGCCATCATCCCTTAGCGTGGATGATCATCTGTGCAGCTATGATGTACATTTGATGTATTTATTTTCCTGAATATATCGCAACCTGGATAGATGAAACTAGAGTCGGAGTCTTCAAACTTGTTCAATCTTTGCCCGAAGTACAAGTCGATCCATGTGAAAGGATGTTCTGACATCGAACATGGAAAGACATCGCTTGATTACCAGCCAATGATGTAAGCTATTAACAAGCGTGAGAGGAATCATCGATTATGATGATGACCCCCAAGGTACGGCAGTAGAATTCACGTGGTGCGAATACATGAGTCGATGTCGAACACCACACAAAATCTTCTGGTCGAAGGCCATTGATGTAAACTTGTTGTCAGAAGTGAGAAACTTGCCATTGAGGCATGCAAGCTTCAAAGTACTGAAAGGGCTATTCCTAAGTCAACTTCTTGGATAATGAGCCGATGCCAACAAGAAGTGACCCATCGTCAGAGGGCCTTAATGAATCCCACATCTACAACATGAAACAGAGAAAATGCTTTTGTGGAGGTGAAAATGATCTGATGATACAAGGTTCAAGGTGGTGGTCATGAAAGAATGAAGTGTGAAGGTATTGCAGCGGATGAGATGTAAGCTGGGTTAGCGAATTCTCTGAGCAACTTCTCTTGAACATATCAGGGACACTGAGATGGATTGGTAGCGTTAACCCCAAAAATGGATTGTACGGAGGACCAATGGTGATATGACCGGTGAATTGAATAACCCAACCCGACTCAATCATGGTGATGGAGTGAAAGTGTCATGTTCAAGAGCGACCTGCTACCAATAAAGTTTCTTCAAGTTTCCTTCCCAAATTTTCCCCAGTCATTGCTGACCAGTACCTCTTTATTTTTGTCAAGCTTGAGGAGGATAACATATGCTTGTTTTATAATCTGCCCTTCGGGAAAACCCATCAATATGTTTTAACGAGCCTAGCGACAGTGAAACTCACTCTTGTCTGCATGGACAAGTTTGTCACTATTATTATAACGAGTTTAATGACAAAGATAACTTGGTCCTTTTCAATTTTACAGAGTCTAAAAAGAGATGGAAAGGAAACTCCAGTAATCCTTTTTCGTAGTATAATCCCTTAAGTATGAAAATTTATAAAATAATACAAAAGGGATGACTTTTCGATAGTTTTAACGAGCAAAAAAAGACAAGTGCTCGATATTTTTGTGTAATGATCCCTCAGGTCCAAAATGATTAAAATCTAGAGGAGGGATGGCACTTTCGATTGCTTGAACAAGCTAGAGAGGCCAATTGCTCGACAATATTTTCATATTTTTTGAGTCAGATGAAAAGAGCTTAAAGGAGACTCCTTTTTGAGGAACGAGTGATGTTTCCGAATAGCAGCTGGTTCTAGGTAAGGTTTGGAACTTTTCAATTATGGAAGTGTAAAGAAGATAGCTAATGGCATCACTCATTGCAACTGTTCCTCAAAAGGGGTAAACAATCGAATGGAGGCGTATGATCAGCTAGAAAGAGTGGAGGTGATAGTAAGAACACAACCAAGGCTCAAAAGTTGATAATTATTCAATCACAATGGTTATTTACCAACGGATGGGTTCATTTTTTAATGAGCTTAAACTCTGGGGGAACATTTGCTCATCGCTAGGTGTATTTTTTAACGAGCTTGAACTTCGCGTAAAACTGCTTGTGGTAATAGTCAAAGATGTTTGATTCACCATTAACACTATGTTCTCTTGACGGTCGTACTACCTGTTCAATTACTCCATCAAACTGATTAGAAATGCACATACATGCTTGAAACATGAGTTAAAAAACTAATACCTTACTTGAATTATGTGAGTAATAACATAAAAGTAGTTTTTACCTCTCATTTTACCATTTCATTCAAATTTGGGATTGTTGGAGCTCTAGAGGTGCATTTCCCCCTCAATTTTCATCAGGATTCTGGAAGATTCTGTGGACGATTTTTGGCACCATGTGGACCAAGTAGGAGCTAAACCGGAGCTCTTCAATATGATTCTTTCCTTTTTTGATTCTGTGCATGTTTTCCTGCTTTTCTGAGCCTCTAGTGTTTGAACATTTCATTCTCTCCCCATCGCACCTAGTATACATCGAAAGGTGCGATGCATATTGAGCTGGCCATTCACCAGTCAGTATCCATCCCACCCAGTACAAAGTTAGGGTGCGACGGGCGCAATGAGGAAACTTTATGCATTGATTTTTGATGGAATTTTTGCCTGTTTTTGCCCGAATCAGGATCCTAATTCTTCTCTTGTTTGTTTTTTAGAGATTCATCACAGCAAGATGGACGTTACATGGCATGAACAGGAGCATGAAGAGGAGGATATGATTTCCTTACATGATCCGGGTATGGTAACTGCATTGCAGAACTATGGCTTGCTCAAGTTCTTCGACATATCTAACATGAGGCAACAAATCAACTTGTTGCAATATTTTCTCGATGCCTGGGATCCTACCAACAAAGTGTTCCAGATTAGAGGTAAATCCATCCCTTTGACTATCGAGGATGTCTACTTTTTGACCAGTTTGTCAAGGTGTGGTGCCCCTGTCTCACTATCACGTTCCACCCGTGGGGGCGAATCCGTGAGTGATTACATTCGCCGATACTGTAGAGATGGATCTCAGTCAAGCAGGGATGGCAAGATCAGTATTAGAGACATCACTGTCTAGTCCTTGAGGACTATCTTATTCACCTTTGCTAGATTGGCTGGCAGCGTGGCTCTTCACTTGGCCAATAGATCCTATATGCAGTATGCCTTGGAATTCCTTGAACCAAAGGTATTCAACTGGTGTGATGCAGTACTTCTGGTGATAAAAGAACAACTTACCAAGGTTAAAAACGTAAGATCCAAGAACTTTGGTTATGGTTTTGTTCTGACCGCTTTCGCCTTGGAGAAGATCCCATTGATGCAGCCAGAATACATTTAACTCGGACTACCAGCACTGATAGAGCCACATATGTAGAGACGGGTTGACCTTATGGCCAGACATGCTGGGAAATCATAGGTTTCATTCTTTGATGCCTTCTTCAAGTGGTTCGACAGTCAGCAGATGGTTTATGCCAAGTATCCATATGCCGGGATCGATTTCCGGGGTGACCCGGATTTGGTGCTGTCGGCTAGCGAGAAGTGGGGCGTCATAGGTAAAAATATCTGACCATGTCATTGTTTATTGCTTTTATGATGTTCTTGTGTTTTTTAAATGTTATCAAGACTAATCAAACTCATGTATTTGTGCAGATATTGGACCAGTGAGACCAGCAATGTGCCTGAGCGTAGCAGTTGTTGTTCCATCAAGAGAGGCTGTAGGGAGGGCTATCCTTCATGATCTGGATGTGGCCGAGACCCTTGCAGTGTTGTAGGATCAGATCAAGGGCCTCACCCTTGGTATTCCATATGTGAGGACCGATGAGTTACCTCTGAGATTACAACGCCATACTACTGGCGTGCCGAGTCAATGGAATAGGCTTTTACACATGATCGCATATGCGGTGACTTGTTATCACCAACACCATTAGTCTAGGGTGCTTTCATGCATTTTTGAGTTTTTGGGTCATGTGACCAATTTTGTTCTGGACACAGAACATTATGTAAAAAACTATAAACAGTTATATATATTTTTTTATTTTCAAAGCTTTATTTTGGTTAAGTTATATGATCCTGATGCAAATGTTGGTGAAATTCTTTTCTTTAATAGATGTTGCAAATGTGTATCTAACACATAATTTTCTAATAAAAATTTAATGTGTTTAAGTTTCTGGAAATGTGTTGATATTGAATAGAATCAAACTACCTTTCCAAAATCCTGACCCTTAGGAACATACGATGGATAGCTAGATTCCGAATGGAATAGATGCCAGTAAGTTGCAGGATGACAAGTTGTGAATCTAGCCTGACGACAAGTCGGCATATGCCATGTGAAATGGCATCAGAGAGGAGCTCTATCAACGTGCTATATTCAGCGACGTTGTTTGTTGACCAACTAATACATACCCCTCTGAAACTTGCTAACTCGCCGCTTGGATCAAAGATGGCCCAGGGTGCAGAATATAGGTTCTGCGTACTACAACTAGCTCTGTCAACATATCCAACAAATAATTCCAATTGGTTCGACATCTGCAGCAAATGAAAAAGTGGATTACCTAACTAAAATGATTACTCTTGACGAAAACAAAAATGTAACAAAAGCATATGAAGAGATTACTATACTTAGTCAAGCATAGTAATGCTTAAGGTACAACCCATTTTGGGGTTGCGATAGTCGAATCCCATCGTAATCTACTAGCTTGTAGGCTCCTTTTGCTAATACACGGTTAACAATGTAGGGACCCATCCACAAAGACTGGAACTTACCTACTCCAAATTTATCAGATTCCTAATCGTAAAGTAAGAGCAGGTCGCCTTCTGAGAAGACAGGGGGTTTGACGTTCTTGTCAAACTGCGCCTTGACTCGTTTCTTATGCACTTCATTAGCCAGGGCGGTGTCACGATAGGTTTCATCCAGTTACATTAATTCCAAGAAACAAGCCTCTTTATCTGAAGTTCCGAGCAGAAGGTTGATTGCGAGCTTGAGAGATGAAATTTCGCACTAAACTGGTAAGATTTCTTCCAGGCCATACACCAGCTAAAAGGGTGTAAATCCGGTCGCATTTCTCACCGACGTCCGGTACGCCCACAAGGCCGAGTATAGGATTAGGTGCCAAATCCATTTATGGACTCCAATCATCCTCTGCAGCATGCGCTTCAGGACTTTGTTGATCACCTCAACCTGCCCGTTAGCTTGCAGTTAATACGAAGTAGAACTGTCATGGGACAGTCCTGATTTGGCAACAAATTCAACCATCATGTGACTATAGAAATGTGATCCATGATCTGTAACTATAACTTGTGGAACATCGAATCTAGAGACTACATGATTAAAAAAGAAAAGAGCAGTTGTTTCGCCGTTGTTGTTTAATGTAGGCATCGCCTCGGCCCATTTCGTAAAATAGTCAACTGCAACTATGATATACCCATGTCGTCGACCGAGGTGGGGTTACATGTCATGAATTCTATGCTCCATTTGGCGAATGGCCCAACAGAAACTATTGGATGCAGCGGTGCAGGTGGTACTTTGGTTTTGTTGTCGAAGATTTAACAAGCATGGAAACTTATAACTGTTGTTATGCAATCTTTGAACATTGTTGGCCAGAAATAACCTAATCGTAAAAATTTTTGTGTTGTAGCGTAACTAGATTGATGCCCCCCACATGCGCCTAAATGACAATTATTCAGGACCTTTTCAGCGTCCTCATGGGTGAGGCACCTTCACAAAACTGTATCGATACCACAATGGTAAAGTGTATCACCGACGATCGTGTAGTATTTTACTTGGTATCGAGTACGTTGTTGTTCTGAGCGAGAGGTATTAGGCCTATATGTTTGGGTTTAGAGATAGATGATTATATCTCCGTACCACGGATCGCTCGACCATATCAAAAACAAAGATTCATCCACGATTGATGCTCTGGATGTTGAATCGTTGGACGACGATGGGAAGTCACATAGTAACTCCACGAAAACCAGAGATTTCTTTGATTTGGATTTTAGGAATTCCAGATCAAACTCTTGCAAAATGGCTACCCATTTCGAATATTTGCCCCTAAGTAACTGTCGCGACAGGATGTAAGTCATTAGGCTACAATCTGACAAAATGGTAGTCTTGCGAAAGAGGATATAGTGTCGAAATCTCTATACTGCTTGAATAGATACAAGAGCCAACTTTTCAACATAGGAGTACTTGCTTTCTGTATCATTTAAGTTGCAACTTAAATAATAGACAGCATTGTCTTCTTGAACTAAAACCATTGTGATGGTCGTATCTGCTACAGCTAGATAAAGGTTAAAGTCCTTTCGATAGTCAGGAGCATGCATTAATGATGCTTTTATTAGGGATTCCTTTAGAGCATCAAAGGAAGCTTGCACAACCTGATCCCAGTTGAAGGACACTTGTTTTGTCAAAAGGCGCGTATAACCTTTAGCAAGTTCCGCGTAATTTGGAATGAACCTCCTTAGAAAGTTTTCTTTCCTTGGAGTTTCTGAATTTGGAGCAAATTTGAAGGTGGAGGCATATTGATGATTTCTTGAACCTTACATGGGTTGAGATGAATCCCATCCTTTGAAACCACAAAGCCGAGTAAACGACTAGAACCGACACAAAACACACACTTGTGCCGATTGAGTTGTATCTTGTAGTATTGACAACGTAGAAATATAGCTCTCAAATGTTGCAGATGATCAGTCCATTTTCGAGAATGAGCTAGAAGATCATCGAGATATGGTTGAACGATGTTCTTGATGTCATGGAAGGCATAATTCATTGCCCTCTGGAAGGTTGCCCCTGCGTTCTTCAAACCGAAAGGTAACTTGCGGTACGTGAATGTGCCCCACGGAAAAATAAATGCATTCTTCGACTGGTCCTGTGGGTGGATATTAATTTGATTATACCCAGAAAATCCATCCATAAACGAAAATATTTCACATCCGGTGGATTCATCAATTATCTGGTCGATGAAGGGTGTAGGATATTTTTCCTTCGGACAGCTTGGCTTACATCCTTGTAATCGATGCACACTCTAATCGTTCCTTGCTTTTTCATCATAGGAACAATATTCGATACCCAATCAGTTAAAGGAAATGGGTAAATGAAACCAGCATGTAAAATTTTTTCAACTTCTGCCTTGATGGCAGCGGCTTTCTTCAGGTGCACCTCCCGAAGCCGTTGTCGTACTGGTTTGACATATGGATACATCTTAATTTCGTGTTCAACAATGCTCAAGTCAATGCCTCACATTTCTTCATATGACCATGCAAATACATCTCTGAACTCACGAAAGAGAGTGTAATATATTTCCAGTTCTGAAGAAGAACAAGATTTGCCGACACGAATATTCTCTACAACATCTGTCTTGGTCAAGATATTTATGGTGATAGTTTCTTCAATATTGGACAAATTTTGCTCAGAATCCACCATATTTATAGTATTTGATAGAAAATAAAAAGCTGAAGAATGATCAAGGTCGTTGGAACAATATTTTTGGTAAGTTGGAAGATGGGAATGATGGTGGCAGTCTTCCCATGGTGCCTCTCTTATCATCATTGATTGAATGATCCCCTCGTCTGTAGAATGTACATGTGACAGCGGGTTTGAAGAGGTGCCTATTCCTTAGACCTATCTATCCAAACACTCGATGAGCATTGATTTGGGTTTGCCACCCAGGCCAATAAAATTTATTGCTACAATATTTCTATTGGGGTTGGAGGCAATACCTGGTGATGATCCATCCTAACATCATGTTCGGAAATATTTTGAATCTTTGTGGATATAGAAAATACCATATTTTAGGTCTCCACTGTGGCTACTTCTGCCAGATTACTCGGAGGTGGAAGAGAAAAAGTACCCATCAATGTAGGGTCTTTTAGGAGGCCTACTCCAATGTTTTGAAGCGATTGAGAGCTTCCATGGATCATGGGGATGCTTCCCTGAACTTGTGAACTGTTGGGGAGTAAGGTTTGTTGGTCAACGATTGTAATTCCTCCTTGATAAGGGAATGCAATCTTTCTGAAGTATGTTGACACAACAACAACCATAGCATAAATCCAGGGCCTTTCCAATAGAATGTTGTAAGCTAGGTTTCCATCGATAACTTCAACATCAATTTCTACTACTTTGCCCCCAATTCAACTTGCAAGTTACTTAAAATCCCGTATGGGGTGTATGTCCGTCCATCGAATTCTTTTAACGTCTTTGACAATCGCAACAAGGGTGGTGAACCTAATGTTTTCCAGTAAGTCATTGACATAATGCATGTAGATTCCCCCTCATCAATAATTGTTCGATGAACAGTTTTTTTGAGGGCTTTCACTTGGATGAGGAAAGCTAGTTAAGCTGGTAACTGGGGTTCATGTCCTTTATGGTTAAATGCCACAAGATTGGAATCCGCTGGGTCAATCCTACCTATTGCTGATAATAGAGCATGCTTTTGGGAGGGGCAATTTCGCAGTACTTCAAGTGTCGACATAGTGGATGGCGATTGGGCTAGATCCTCCACTATATTATAATTTTGTGATGCTCTAGCACGGGGATTAAATGTCGATTTGTGCACTACTACCTTTGGTGGCGTTATTTTTAGCTCAGGATTGATGGGTGGCACAACTTCGGTCGAAGTTGTTGTCAAACTATAAGGTTGATTAGGAGCCTTGTTGTCCGACAGCTGTGGATTCTCGTAATCTTTATTCCTTTTTGATATCAAAGTGTCATTTTGTTTGGAAATGGACAACACAAGCACTTGGAATGGGGAAGAATTATCGCTAGCAACTAGATTGGTTTCTGGGTTTGGAAACAAATCAGTCAATACCGCTGAGGTTTTTGAGTTCTTGAAGAATTTCTTAATCTCAGCTTTATGTGGACAATCTCTCATCCAATGATCCTCATCGCATATGTGACATCCCAAAGGAGGTTTATTTTTCCCACAATGGTTTGTAGAAGATTTTTCATGAGATGAATCATCTTGTTTCTTCTTTTAGATTTTCCCTTTCCTCTTGCCCCCTGGTTGGTTTGGTTCTTTGCCCTTGTCGGTCGACATGGCATTAACCTATGAGGCAAGAAGTTCTTCATTTGCATTTTGACCAGAAACCGTACGGGCTTTCTTAGATGTAACCTTTGCGGTTTTTGTGCTAGTCGTACCTATCATGCCATCACCAGCATGAGAGTATTTGTTTGATTTAGGAGGAGGAGGAATAGAAAACTTTGGTCTAGGAGCATTAGGGATTTTGTCATAGAGCATGCCAAAATGAGTATAGATCAAGTCTAGATATTGTGCACAAGTAATGACTTACTCTTCAGTGACGACTCCACCCCTTGGCCACATCTTCTCTAATAGAGGGTAACAGTGACTTAATAAACCATTAAACTAATAGCTAATAAGGAACATATGTTTTTACCATTCAAGGACGACGTCACCACTCATGAATATGATCAGATATGTGAGTGGCCGTCATCTACTTAAAATTGTTAATAAGCTTTGTTCATGTTTCGTACCTTATTGGTAACTGAATATGGGTTAAAAAGGTTGTGGCGAGGTTGCTAAAGTTATCAAGTGAAGCTCTAAGCAACTCGATGCATCATTTCACTATCGAACTAGTTAACGTTCTTTGAAAAAGGTGAAGCCTAATTGAATCATCATGAGAGTGTTGGATGAACACCACAGATGAAAGGTCATCACATGATTCGATGGATCTTCACCCAAATTTCCATTGAATTTAGGGATATCTGACGGAAGTTTATGAGGAATCGTCGGCCACCAAGAGGCATAAGCAATTGGATCATTTGTTAACCGATTCAATCTGGTAACTCTAAAGTTGCTATGAAGGGCAACTGTTGATTCAGGTTTGGCGAAGCATACCCAGGATAAGATGGGATTGCCTAAGCTGTGGGCCTTTGCATTCTAACATAATGTATTTGATGTTGATAACTTTGATAAGGTTGATGGGCGTAACCATTATGATATGATTGTTGGTAACCGTTTTGAATATATGGCTTCCCATTACCTGCAAAGCTTTGTTGCTCAAGTCCTCGGTAAGTTTGCTGGAATTGTAGTTAATGATATTGCACCAACCATGGCTGTGAGACCATTTTTTGTTGCCCAATTCTAGATGTTTGACCAAGAGGGGTTATGGTACCCGTTTGAGCCTGGGTCGCTTCAGTTAACGATCCACTAATTGGTGGTTGCGATTGAGTCATGGAGACAAGAGGCTATTGCATTACGACCTGAGAAACTTGAGGTTGACATACAACAGGCAATGCTTGTACTTGCGACACCATCACGATAGTCGGTGTATTGGGGATATTCGACACAGGTTGATCTGGTTGTATAGAATATACAACTCTTGGTTGTGGAGGCAGTATTGGTATCCAACCACTGGATGTGATTCTAGCCTGACCCGAATTCTGTTGTGAACTCCCATATGGTTGATCTCCTAGAGGAAACAATGAAAAGGCATACTACCCCCCATATGGTGGCAATCCAGTGTTCAAAGGGAAAATTGGCCTTTGGAGACTGGACTGCCCAAATTGACACTGTTACAAAGGATCAATTTGCTGAGACTCAACATAAGAGATTCCAGATAAGGTTTCAGATGAACAAATAGGAACAGACCATACTGTCGAGAGTGTTTCTAGGTGGACTCCATCTAGTGGTTGAGAAATAGTTGGGACAGATGGTACACCAGCGAACATTGTCGGAGTGGCGGCAGGAGGTTCTGTTCCTGCTATGTCAGATGACACAATCCTAGATGTCAATGGTTGTTCAAACATATCGAGTCTATCCAAAAGATGTCCTGGCGATTCTACAGGAACTTGTGATGAAGGGAGACTAACTTTTGAAGTAGAAGGATATAGGTGGATCCCATTTCCAAAATGCAATGGAGTATTGGGTGGAAGATCCTTCGTAATCTCTTCTATAGCAATCAGTCCAGGTGGAAGAGGTAGACGGTCAGGTCCATAAAATATTTCTAGTGCCGAAGAAGGTGTATTCTCTGCAACGATAGATGTTGGACGGGTAACACCTTTCAAAACAGCCCTAGATGGAGCTGGTTTAGAAATAGAAGTGTTTGCCGCTACACTAGGATTAGTTCTAGTGTCCTCTTATAGCTGCGGAACTTCTTCTATAGAGGCAGGGATACGAGAAATAGTTGGAGTAACCGAAGTCTCTGAGGATGTTGAAACACAAGTTTCAAATAAACCAGGAGACTTCGACCCAGTTAAATGAGATTGCTTGGCACGGAATGGTTTCATTTTCGGAGTCAAAGACGGTTGACTCGTTAGTCTTCGCAAATGACGGGGTTTTAATTGACTTTCTTCCACGATTTCGGATTACTTGATCAACTCAAAACAAAAGGGGAAAATGTGATTCTGAATTAAATGAATTTTATGATGCTTTGACACAAATTGCTTTTTCAATTTTTAAGAGTCGAGAAAAAGGTAAAGATGACTCTAGTCACCTTCGATTTTTAATGAGCCTGAAGTGACAAGTGCTCAGATGGACCTTTTCTTTTAAGGAGTTTGAAAAGGAATGAAAGTGACTACTCTAGAAATCTAGATAGACGGATTACCAAACCAATTGCAAAACTACAGAATACTTTTTACGGTATGGCAGTCGATCTTCCTGAATGTTGTTTTCAGTGCAATGCGATTGATAGGGCGACATATGTAGGTTTTAACCCCGTACAGAAATTACTTGCATACGAATTCTAAATCATAGAAAAAATAAAAATGGGAGAGCATAACACATAAAACACATATACACAAAGATTTCCCACTGGATCTCAAAACCGAGACTACCAGCTTGATTTTTCATTATATTCCT
>APFE030076697.1:9911-114096 GCA_000404065.3 Pinus taeda | reverse complement strand
CTCTACTCCTATCCATCGTACTCCTTTAGTCCTATCAGTCACTCCTCAACCCTTTGTAATTCAGACTTCCGGTACCCTTATAGCCACCACAACTATGGCAGGTCCACAAGCACCTACCAAAATGGAAAGAATCAACTGCTAGGTATGGACCTCTAGTAATACCCACTCCTTTGAATGCCATGCCTACTGGAGAATATCAGAAGTATAGGCCTAAGTTCGTTGGGACTGAAGGTGTTTCAGCTGAGGAACATCTTCAATCATTATATAGCTATGCTAATAACCTGAAAATTAGTGAAGATGATGTATGGATGAGAGTCTTTGTCCAAAGTTTAGATGCAGAGGCTAGAAAATGGTTCAGAGAACTAACCCCAAGTTCTATAGTAGATATTGAGGCTTTAGACGATGCATTCCTAAAGCATTGGGGGGATAAGAATGATCTACTCTACTACCACACTGAGTTTGGGAACTTAAAGAGGGAAAATGGTGAGTTGTTGTCTGTTTTTAATAAGAGGTTTAACCATATGTACAACAAGATACCAGCTGAAGTAAAACCCACCACTACCTCTATTAAACTCACCTATGCCAGTGCCTTTGATTCTAACTTCTGTCTATTGTTGAGGGAGAGATGATGTGCTACCTTGTCTAATATGTAGGACATAGCCTTGGAAGTAGAATAAAACATCATCACTGCAGAGAAGCTCAAGGGGAATGTTGATAGAAGGAGACAGAGGGGTGAATATTCATCATCCTCAAATCCCAAGATAGATAAAATGACCAAGATGATAGAGTCATTAGCCTCTGAAATCTTGAAATTAAAGGTTGAGCAACATCCTGGGAAAGGAAGTGTTCCTAATACCTTTGCTCCTAGAAATCCAAATCCATATAGAAGAGCTAATGAGCAGTTGCAGATTCTGTAAAGAAGTAAAGATGCCAATGAAGACCAAAGGGTAAAGACCCCTTTCCAGAATGTAGTCATGGAAGAAGAGTAGTTTGAAGAAGATGATGAAATCCATTGTCTGGAAGACAAAGGTAGTGCCTCCTTTTTGACCTCAGCTGCCTATGAAAAGGCATTATTCAATGACCAGATCAGCCAAGAGTGGGATGGAGGAGCTGTTCTACAAACTGCAGATAAACATAGATATAATCTGAGGTCGAAGATAAATAATGCCAAGGAAACTCCTGTTCAGAGAGTTGTTGTCCCTGTAATACAACAAGCTAAAAAGCAGAAATGACTGGTAGTTGATCCCATCATCCTCAAAGCTCCAGCTCACGAGGTAAGAGGCCTTGACAAGTCTCCTTCTCCTATAAGTTTTGAATCAGAAATTCAGAAGCTAAGAATACCTATACCTCTGATTGAACTAGTGAAGAATGGGTCCTTCAAGAGATCTATCCTCGAGGCCCTTGAGCCTAAAGCCATCCAAGCCTCGACTGACTATGTAAATATGCAAGACGACAAACCAGCTATTGTTCTCAGCCTAATGATTGAAAATTGTGATGACAACTCCCCATAATTATATGTCTCTTTGACTATTCATGAAAAAATCCTTCACAATTACCTTCTGAATACAGGAGCCAGCCATAATATAATGCCCAAGGCTATCATGGATGAGTTGGGTCTTGACATTACCAAGTCTTATCATGACCTGTTTTCTTTTGACTCTAGAAAAGTGAAATGTTTGGGATTAATCAAAGACCTAGCCATCACCTTGTCTTAGCTGCCCATGAAGAGCATGATGATGGATATTGTGGTAGTAGATGTACGCCCTAAGTTTGGCATGTTGCTCTCCAGAGGTTGGATCAAGAGATTAGGTGGAACATTGCAAAATGATCTATCCTATGCTATTGTCCTAGTTTTTGGAGGTGAGAATAGGAGATTATATAGAGAAGCTCAGCTGGCTTATATCATTAGTGATGAAAGGAATCCCACTAATCATCCCATCTATGCTATTGACACTGATTTTGGAGCCTGTATACTTTAGATTGAAGAATCCCAGTTGGCCTCCACATAGCTTAAGATACCCGTTTGCCAGATCATAGAGGAAGAAGGCCCACAAGTTTGGGACATGTTCCTTGATGGAGCTTGCTCTAAGGAAGCTGCAGGGGTAGGTGTAGTCCTTCTGTCCTCCACACAAGAATGCATTCATTTATCTTTCAAGTTAACTTTTCAGGTCACAAATAACATAGCAGAATATGAAGCCTTGATATTGGGCTTAAACATTGCTAAAGAAATGGGCATCAAAGGTCTGAGGGTGTTTAGAGATGTAGATCTTATTATTCAGTAGGTCAACAAAACTTTCTAAGCAAAGCATCCAAGGCTGAAAGCATACAAAGATGAGGTATGGAAGCTCAAGGACTCTTTTAATATTTTCAACATTTCTTACATCCTGAAAATGAAGAACCAACTTGTTGATTCCCTTGTTGTGTTTTCTAGCACGTTTATTCCTCCTTTGCCTTGTAAATTGACTTATGAAGTTCAGGTGAAATATAGACCATATCTGCCTAACAATGTCAAATACTGGAAATTTTTTGAAGATGATGATGAAATTAATAGGTTTTTACAAGTCGTTGATGAATTTTCTGAAATGCACATCGATCAAGAAAATGAAACCATTGAAGGATGCAACCAGTCCAAGCTAAAGGATGAGATTGGTCAAGACAACATTGTCCAGCTGCCTAGTAACCATATAACCAAAGGATTGGTGCCCCAAGAGAAGTTGTTTGATCATAATGATGTACCTTATAAGCCTGCCAAAAAAGAGAATGAGTCTGTTGTTCATAAACATAATGTAGGGAGTCCATCCCACCCAAAGTACATACATCTGTCCACTCACTTGTCTTCTACCCAAAGTTTCAAGTATTGCACCCTGATGAAACAATTTGCTTATATTTTTGCTTGGGAGTACAATGAGATTAAGACCTATGACACCAATATCATTCAGCATAAAATTCCACTGGAGAAGAACACTATCCCTTTTAAGAAGAAATTAAGACCTATCAGCCCTCTCTTATCGCCTTTGATTGAAAAGGAAATCAAGAAGCTATTGGAGGCCAAGATCATAACTCCCCTAAGGTATTCAAAGTGGATAACTAACATTTTGGTAGTAAGAAAGAAGAATGGAGAAATCAGTCTTTGTGTTGACTTTAGGAATTTGAACAAATGCTATAAAAAATACAACTACCCCCTGCGTAAGATGGAACACTTGCTGTAAAAAGTTTTAGGGGCTAGAGTCATGTCTTTCTTAGACCGGTTTTTAGGTTACAATTAGATTGTTGTACATCTAGAAGATCAGGAAAAGACCTCCTTCACTACTCCTTGGGGCACTTGCATGTACTCCAATATGCCTTTTGGATTGATGAATGTTGGGGCTACTTTTCAGAGGGCCATGGACATAGCCTTTGTGGGAGTGAAGGACAAGTTTGTCCTTATTTACCTTGATGACATAACAGTCTTTTCTAGCAGTCATAAGGACCATTTGCATCATTTGAGGAAGGTGTTTCTAAAGTGTAGACGTTTTGGAATTTCTATGAACCCAAAGAAGTCCCAATTTTCTCTAGAAGAAGGCAAACTGCTGGGACATATTGTTTCTGCTGAAGGTGTGAAGATTGATCCAGCAAGAGTTCAAGCAATTTAGACATTGTCCATCCCAAGGTCAAAAAAGGAAATTCTATCTTTCCTGGGTAATATTAACTTTGTCAGGATGTTTATCCCAAACTTCACAGAGCTAGTGAAGCACATCACTTCCATGCTGAAGAAAGGATCAGAAATAAAATGGAAATATGGTGCAAGAAGCTCTTTTGAAGCCATCAAACAAGCTATCATGGAAGCTCCCACTCTAATCAACCCAAATTATACCAGGGAGTTTTATATCTTCTCTTTTGCCTCTTATGATACACTTGCAATAGTTCTATTGCAGAAACATGGTGAAGGTGTAGAGCACCTTGTGGCCTTTTTCAGCAAAACTTTGAGGGATGCTGAACTGAGGTATGACCTTATTGAAAAACAAGCTTATTCTCTCATAAAATCTTTAAAGGCAATCAGAATTTATATTATGCATTCCAAGGTGGTGGCGTATGTACCTTCAGCCTTAGTAAAATATGTCCTAACTCAGCCAGATATTGATTGAAATAGAGCTAAATGGATTGCAAAATTCATAGAGTTCAAATTAGAGGTGAAGCCCACCTAGCTTGTTAAAGGCCAAGGCTTGGCTAAGCTTATGGTTGAGGAAAATTGCAGTTTGTTAGACATCAATTGCGTGGGTTCAAATTCAGGTGGTGAATAGATAGAGGAAGCAACAAAAGAGCAAGAGAAGAATTAGTCTTTGGCTGAAAATCTAGCCACCTATGAATGGTATTCCAGTATAGTTCATTTTTTGCAGAAGCTAGAAGTCCCTCCAGGGCATAGCTCAAGTCAAGCCTGGGCCATTAAGCTAAGATCAGCCAAATTCCGCATTAATTAAAAATTTCTCTATTGGAAAGACCCATCAGGGATCCTCTTGAGATGTCTAAACAAAAGACAATCTGTGGAAGTCATGCACCAGTTCCATTCTAGCATCTGCCGAGGGAATCATTATTGTAAAAACATGACACACAAGATCCTAAGAGCTGGGTATTATTGGCCTACTTTTTTCTCTAATTTGTTTTCTTTTGTGAAGTCTTGTGACAAATGTTAGAGGTTTGCAAGAAGACAACAACTAAAATCTCTGCCCTTGAAGCCAGTACACGCCAATGGTCCCTTCCAGCAATGGGGCTTGGACTTCATAGGTGAGATCAATCCGCATTCCAGTGGCCATCACAAATGAATACCAAATGGATTGAGGTTATACCCACTCAAAATGCTAATCATTAGGTTATCATAAATTTCTTGAATGAGAATATTTTCACTAGAATTGGTTGCCCAACCAAACTAGTCTTTGATAATGCAACAACTTTCAGGGAAGAATAATTGGTGGACATGTCTGAATCCATGGGCATTCAATTGGTGCATTCTACCTCATATTATCCTCAAGGCAATGGCCTGGTAGAATCATCTAACAAGAGTCTTGTAAGGATAATCAAAAAACTGCTAGAGGACATCAAAAAGAATTGGGATTCCAAGTTCTTGCAAGAAGAATAGGATGAAGAGAATGATATAGTGAGGAGAATGAGTAACTTGGTTGAATTATAGCAGATCAATGAAAAATTGGATGAGAATTCAAGAATTCATCAAAAGAAGATCAAAGAAACCTTTGATAGAAAGGAAAAAATGGACAGTTTTCAGGTTGGTGACTGGGTTCTCAAATGTGATGCATTGAAGGAAAAGAAGGGAAACCATGGAAAATTTGATGCCTTATGGACGAGACTGTTTGTAATTGCTCAAGTTTAGATGAACAAACATTCTACACAATATGGAGGGGGAAGGTGTTTTTGATGGCCCAGTCAATGGGCAGTTTTTGAAACTTTACTTCATATGAGGCTTTAAGGCCTTAATATTGTAATAGGGTTTTTCAGTTTTTGTTTTCCATGCAAATAAACTCCATGCCCAATGGAACACTTGGAGATGAGTTTGTTTTGGTTGTTGCTGGAAAGGCAGTAGTCTGTAGTTCTTGAAACCTCATAGGGAGGCTTTAATCCTCAGAAGGAGCCAGTGTTAGCCTTGGGGTGTAGTGCTACTATTTTAATGTAAATGTCCACTGTTTTAGCTTTCATGGTCCTATTAGCCTTGAGGTACTGATCCAAACAGATCCTAGAAAACCCTCTAAGTCTTCAAAATCTTTTAAACATTCAAAACTGTCACCTAAGAAAAACCCTCCAAAAGGCGGAAAAACACTAATGGGAAACGAAAACATAGAGAAAACTGTGAAAAACAGAGCAGTGGAGGCTTGAACAATGAATGCACAACAACTGTCAATTTTGGCTGATCAACAGTCTAGATCTGATCGACAAAATCACAATCGGCATAGGCAGATGGAGGATATCGGTGCATCATATATGAGTTGCGATGGAAATCGATGGAGTCAACGAGGACCGTCGATCGAGCATGCAGATTGACGACCCACGTTGCATCACAAAATCGCAACCAGCAAACACAACAAAGCTCTCACCAAATGGCATGGGGTTATCGTGATATGTGATTGCGATTAATCGCATTGAAATATCACATCGGAGCTTCACAGAGGAGTGCGATATATATATATATATATATATATATATATATATATATATATATATATATATAATATATATATATGTGTGTGATTAACCGGACCTGATGGGAATATAAACACTATTGCTGAAACTCTATTTGTATTTGATTATTGCATTGTTTTCATAAATTCATTCATAGCTAATCAATGATTATTTTAATTGGTAATTAGGTTCACCGAGTGAGTTTGTGAAGCATAGCATTCAGGAATAGGTGTTGAAGGTTCCTGCTTGGGGAATAGGGTCCTGTTCTTTGTTATATCACAACTAGTCTTTTCCTCTATAGATTGATTTCTTTTCCTAGATTGTTCTTTTTAATGTAATCCATGATTCTTTTGATAATTGTCTGCAATAGAGAGATTGTTCCTGCTGTAACTGAAAGTAGAACTTCAATTTTTTCAAAGTAAGTTGTGATTAGTATACTCGTTACTACAACTTTTCATTGCTTTTGGATTGAGCATATACAGTGTGTGATTGCCTTTGAAACAAACAGGCTTCCTGGGTTGACAATTCATGTAGCACTTGGTTATTTAAATTAATAAGCAAATAAAGTGACCAACATTTTGGCACCGTTGCTGGAAAGGCAATTATAGATTTCAAAAGCATTGATGTTTTTCGTTCAGGTATGTAGAATGCATGAAAGGACGCAGAGCCCCCAAGAAAACTTACCCTACAGGTGGCAAGGGAAAAGGAAACAGAGGGAGAAAGACCTTTATTGACGAGATTATATCAAAAGCTGAAACTTCTTAGAGGCTAAGCTCTCAAAATCCACAGCCTCAGCACTCCCTTCAAACAAACTATGAAATAGAGGAAGTTGTGAGCCCTGAAATGTTTGAGGAGCTAGCAGAAGACATTGAGGAACCAGTAGGAGACATTGAGGAACAAGTAGAAGATATTGAGGAACCAGTCGAAGACATTGAGGAACCAGTTGAAGACATTGAGGAGCTAACAAAAAACATAGAAGACAAAGAAAGTGCAGTAGGAGAACAAGAAATGGAAGGGAACAATGAAGGATTCTTTGATGGAGGACAGGTAGGAGAAGGAAAAGATGAGAATTCTCTCTCTACCTTGGGATTTCCTATTGGTGATCTTCCTAGAGGAGCAACTCCCATGAAGAATATCCCATTTTTGGCCTTACCTAACTTCCATGGTTTATCTTCTAAAGATCCTGATGAGTTTCTTTTTGAGTTTGATATATTATGTAGAAGCTATGGTTATGTTACTAATGCTAAAAAAATGAAGCTATTTCCAGCAACACTAAAAGGAAATGCACTAAGATGGTTCATGAGTTTGGGAGGCCATGTAATCACAACATGGGAACAGATGAAACAAAAGTTTCTGCTCAAATATCAAGACTACTGCTGGACAAGAGAAAAAAGGGAGGAACTATTTTAAGATGGTACAAAAGGAGGACGAAAATCTGGAGGACTTTGTGGAAAGGCTACAATATAATATGCAGAGATCCAATCATCCCAACATAACTAAAGGTATTCTTAAAAAAATATTATTGAAAGGGGTGAGGGATGATTGTCTATACATGTTAAATATGCTTGGTAAAGGGGACATATCTAAAGAATCATATGATGAAATTGTTAACCTCTATAAAAGATGTTCAAGAGGAGCAAGGAATAGAGAAAATAACAGAGATAATACATATTCAACGGTTCAAAAATCAGCTAGCAGAGGAGCAACAAGAGTTGAAATAGGTAATTTACTTGAGGAATTTAAAACTAAAATGTTAAGTTCTTTTACTTCACATATTGACACCTTGCAGGTTAAGAAGAAACAAGCAGAAGTAGAAGCTGCTTTGGTTGTCTTTTGTCCCAAGTGCAAAGATAAACACCCACTAAGGGAATGCCCATTGGACAAAGCGCCAATTTGCACCCTTTGTGAGAAGGATCATGAAACACAACAATGCCCTTCTTTACCAGGAATAAAAGTAGCATTGCAACCAACCGAAGAAGAAGCTAAAGCAGTCTATCTGTTGACACAGAGAAGGCAATGGAAACCACGAGGACAAGGTATGAACTCTAATATGCCATTTACATCTTCTGGTCATTGGAACAATTATCCTTCTTTTAATCAAGCAAATTATCCGCCCTTTAACCAGATGCAATACCTGCCCTTCAATCAAATGAATTAACCACCCATTCAACAAACAAACCCTCCCTTTGTAGACCCAACAATGTGGACTCCTTGGCCTCCACAACAACAATCTTACTTTAATCAATGGAATCCAAACTGGAGGGGTCAAAATCTTGTTTCCAAACCAATTCCCTCAGTTTCAACAACCACTCCCTCTAGCATCAGGTGCTCCACCAAATAATCAAATGATGAGACCCTAGCTACCTGTACAACCAAACCCTAGCCCCAATAATAAAGATGTGCAAGTTATTGATATTTAGAACTAGCCTATACTTCATGTTTTCCCTGCGCAGTGTAATGATATTCATTTACGATTTGGGAAAATAGTTGAACCCATTATTGATGATGTTACCTCTTCTAATTCCGATAAAGAAGAGACAGAGAAAAATGATTCATGTAAGGAGGTACAACCACCCTCTAATAAGGGTGCTGAAACAACAGAGCCACCATTCCCTGAGCATTTAACTTTGACTAAAATGCCTAAGCCATTTGCTTTCAATCTTTTAGGGGAATTACAAAATATTTATGTTAAAATTCCACTTTTACAAGCACTTAGAGATGTACCAATTTATGCCAGAACAATGAGAGATATTTGTATTAGGAATCCTGGTAGGAAGGCTAAAGATCCTCTTACAATTCATGTTATAGGTGATCTATCTACCCTAATGTCTGGTAAAGCCCCTCCTGTTAAATATGGTGATCCCGGCCATCCTATTGTTACAGTACAAATTGGAAAAACTACCATTCCACGTGTTTTGGTAGATTTAGTTGTTGCTATAAATATTATGACTCTTGAAACTTCACAACTGTTACAACTAAAGAATGTAATCAGAGAGACACCAACCATTCTAGGGTTAATTAACCTTTCTACAATCAAACCGAAAGGAGTCATTGAAGACCTAATCATCTCAGTTGAATCCTAGAATTACCCAGCTAACTTTGTGGTATTACAGACTAAAATAAAGTTGGGGGGACATCCTCTAATTCTGGGAAGACCTTGGTTGGCCACAACCGATGCCTTTATCAGCTATAGATTTGGTTCAATGAAAATTTCTAATGGATGTGAAACCAAGCAGCTTACTCTCTACCCTCATGCCACACCCATGATTAATAATGATAATTCCGTATGGTTGGACTATGATGATGATGCTACTCAACCTATCTTGACTATCGGACAAGCTCTAAGCCTTAAAGATACCACTGAGGATGAAGTAATTAATAATTTTATTTGTGAACCCTCCTCGGTCACTTCTGAAACACATAATCAGTTAGCTACAATTTTGAAATCTGATACCTAGGAAAAGCTTAAATATGAAGATCTACCTCAAGCATCAACTACCATCTCCTCTAAAAGCATAACAGTAGAAACCGAACCTGACAAGACATTGAACATAAACCCTAACTTGACAAATGCTGAAACATAGCAACTAATGAAGTTAATTCATGAAAATAAGGAAGCATTTGCATGGGACTATACATATATGAAGGGAATCTCTCCTGAATTATGTACCCATCATACCTATATTAAGGAAGGTTGCCGACCAATTTGTCAACCCCAGCGACGAATGAATCCTAATTTGACGGAAATTGTCAAAGAGGAACTTAAAAAATTGCTTAATGCAGGGTTTATATATCCCATATCTGATAGTGAATGGGTTTCCCCGTTGGTAATAGTGTGTGTAGATTATAGAGCCTTAAATAAAGCCACTCAAAAGGATCACTTTCCTTTGCCATTCATTGATAAGGTGTTAGATAGTTTGTCAGGGAAAAAATTCTTCTCCTTTTTAGATGGTTTTAGTGGGTATAATCAAATCAAAATTTCACCCCAAGACCAATATAATATCACTTTTACTAGTCCCTAGGGAAATTTTTCCTATAGAGTTCTCCCATTTGGACTATGTAATGCACCAACAACCTTTCAAAGAGTAGTTATAGGAATCTTCTCTGATATGCTTAATGAATCTATGGAGATATTTATGGATGACTTTACCCCTTATGGTGTGTATTTTGAGGATGCATTAAAAACCCTTGAGAAAGTACTTAAATGTTGTGTACAAGCTCACCTTTCCTTAAGTACTGAAAAATGTTATATGATGATGAATGAAGGAATTGTACTTAGACACTTCATTTCATTTCAAGGAATTCAGGTAGATCCATCCAAAATACAGGTAATTCAGAACCTTCCTATTCCTAGAACACAAACAGATGTGAGAATTTTTTTTGGACATGCAGGATACTATAGAAGATTTATCAAAAAAATTTCCAAAATAGCTTCTCCTTTGTTTGTGTTACTTATGAAAAATTGTCGAATTCAAGTGGACTAATCTTTGCCGGGAAGCATTTGATAAACTCAAGCATCAATTATCTGCAACTCCTAGTTTAAGGGGACCTGATTGGGAACTTCCTTTCTGCATATCCTCTGATGCTTCAGATACTGCAATTGGAGTTGTCTTGGGACAAGAGGAAAACCATCTTCCTTATGCTATCTACTTCATTAGTAAGAATATGACTCCTGTTGAGCTTAATTACACAGTTACTGAAAAGGAATTTTTAGCAGTCATTTATGCCATTAATAAATTTCTACATCACATTATTGGTTACTCTACTTTTGTCCATACTGACCACTTGACTATTAAGTATTTAATGAAAAAATTTGTCACAAATGCTCAAGTCATTAGGTGGTTATTTTTATTACAGGAGTTTGATATTACAATTGCAGATCGACCAGGTAAAGAAAATGTAGTTTCTGATTTCCTTTCTCGGTTAAAAGCTGATGATAATACTCCAGTAGATGTTTCCTTTCCTGATGAATACTTATTTGCAGTATCTGCTCACCCACCTTGGTATGCAGACATTGCCAATTATTTGGTTGCAGGTAAGTTACCATCACACCTATGACATCGAGAGAAAAGAAAAATCATTCTACAAAGTGCTTGGTATAGTTGGATAAGTGGGTGTCTTTTCTACACAGGACATGATCATGAAATCCGATGATGCATAGAGAAGATGAGGTTTATGATATACTGAAAGCTTGTCATGATGGCCGTTGTGGAGGGCATTTTGATGATAAGAGAACGGCACATAAAATTCTCAGGATGGGTTATTATTGGCCATCACTCTTGAAGGATGCAAAGAAATATGTTTGGGCCTGTGACAGTTGTCAGAGAATGGGTCAACCTAATCATCGAGATGAAATGCCATTGAATCCCCAGGCAATACTTGAACCATTTGAAAGACGGGCCTTAGAATTTGTAGGGCCCATTAATCCTCCATCCAATCAAAGAGTTTACATATTGGTTTGCACAGATTATATGACCAAATGGGTGGAGGCTAAGCACTCAATAGAGCTAATGAAGAAGTTGTTTTAGCTTTTCATTTGAAGAAATATTTGTTAGATTTGGAGTGCCTATAGAGCTAGTTACAGATGGAGGACCTCCTTTCAATTCTCATGGTTTTAAAACCACCCTTCAAAAATATCATATTCATCATAGAATGACTACACCATACCCCCCCCAAGCCAATGGATAGGTGGAGAGCACAAACAAAGTTAAAGAAGCCATTATAAAAAAATAGTGAAGGAAAATAGGAAAGATTGGTCTCAAAGGATCCCTGAAGAACCTGGAGAAATACTATAGGATTTTCTCCCTATGAATTGGTTTATTGTAAAAGTGTTGTTTTTCCTGTGGAATTTGAAATTAAAACCTCAAGAACTGCTTTAGTTGCTTACCTTGATTTGACTGATGCACAGACAGCCATGTTGCAGTAGCTTCAAGAATTGGATGAAAAAGGGTTAGATTCCATTCATCAAACAACTATGATCCAACAACAAAGGACAAAATCGCATGATAAAATAATCAAGCATAAGCAGTTCCAAAAAGGTAATTGGTCTTTATTGTATGATTCTCGGTTTGAAAATTTTCAAGGGAAACTACCTACAAGATGGCTGGGATCTTACGAAATAGATACTGTTTTTCCCAATGGAACAGTAAGTCTCCTAACAATTGATGACTCTAGAAAAATGTTATTAGTAAATGGTCATCATCTTCATCTGTACCAACGACCCATTTCCAAAGAGGATTTTAAGGCCACTTGCATGGCAAATTCACATTATATTTTTTTGGGGGAGCCTTCTACCCCTCATTGCATTTAATTTTCCTGTATTGTATTGTTAGCATTAGATTAGATTTCTTAACTAATAATCCCTGTCAAGTTCTGGCATGTTACAATTGATTATTTTGTAGATTCCAAATTTGGGAAAGGCTTATTGGAAAGGACAATCCTACTACAAGTAGATCCAAACTTCATCTTTTGAAGCATTGTTCATCTCATTTCAATCCACCCATAGTTCATTTCCCCATCCTCCAGTAACATTTACATCATTAATTCCCCTCATTTCTTTTCCCTATTTTTTCCCATCTGTTATCGGGAAAACTAGTGTCCATCCAGAGCTACTAGTCCCACTAAGACGGGTAGCTATCTTAGAAACAAACAAACTAAAGTTACTTGTGTTTTCCTTTATGAGAGATAGATGAGAGAGAAGCAGAGAGTACCAACCTCACTCTTTCGCTTGGCTCCTTGCTTGTTTCCTCCCCCCTTGGACAGAGCTTCGCCACTCTTTCCTCACTTGTCTTGCTTCAAAGAACACATGTAGAGTCAAAGCAACATAATACCATCAAAGCATAAATATCTATAACTATAAACAATATAGGATCAGATGTATATTAACCATACAAATGCATACACCAATGCAGGATTCAGAAATATACAAGAATGTGGAGGAAAACTCAAATAGCTTTATTGATAAAAGTAGTAGAAGAGAGGATTACAACCCAGTGGTTTGACTCAGTGCCATCGTCCCAGCATGAAAGCCCTATTCACCTCATGAAAATCTAGATCACCCAACACTACAATGTTTCACAGAGAAACCAACAAAACTTCCTTACAAAAATACAAAATTCCAGCCTCTGGATCTCTAGGATGAGGGATCCATATATAGTTTTTTGCAGGGGGTTGAGTCAGCTTTTGGGATTTTGATTAGTGTCATTTCTCTAATAGTTCTTGGTTCCACTTGGAGATTTCATGATCTATTACTCATCCCTGGGCGAATTTAGAGAGGCAAGTGTCAAATGAGCAGTTTCTAGAAGATTCTCTGAGTTTCCACCTAGTAAACTACCTTTGCCATTTTTCTGCTCTTGCTCATCGCACCCTACATAAGGGCTTTTCAATATTCATCACACCCTCTATGTGTAATAGGTGAGATGCATCGCACCCTTAGCATGGAACAGTCTGTATGGTCCAATTTTGACCAGTTCTGAGCAGTTTTTTAGGGAGAACTTCTGGGAAATGATGTAATCAGCTGACCTTGTTCCTTTAGGGTATGAAACAACAATTTTAGGGTCTTAGAAGCCCTTGGTTTATGGACATATACAATTGGGGTTGCAGTGCCCAAATATGTCTATAACAGTTGCTCCCTAATGCATGAGGTCGTAAATCTTCTGATGTCAGGTGAAATGCTTTATCATGAGGATTCGAGGTTTTTCGAACTAGAAGGTGACCTGTAATAAGATACAATACAATACATTATCTTCATAATATTTTCATGATCTAGCTGAGGCATGCATTCCCATGCTCAACTTTATAAATTCGTTTTCATGTACATAGGACAGACAACCGTCTGTGTGGCATACTGATGATTATGGTAGAGCCATCATCCCTTATCTTGGATGATTATCTGTGTAACTATGATGTAAATTTGATGTTTTTATTTTTCTTGAACATATCACAACCCGAATGGATGCAACTAGATTCGGGGTCTTAAAACTCGTTCAAACTTCGCCCGAAGTACAAGTCAATCCATGTGAAAAGATGTTCTGATGTCGAACATGGAAAGACATCGCCTGATTACCAGGCAATGATGTATGTTGTTAACAGGCGCGAGAGGAATCCCCAATAATGATGATGACCCTCAAGGTACTGCAGTACAATTCACATGGTGTGAATACATGAGTTGATGTCGAACACCATGTAAAATCTTTCGGTCGAAGGCCCTTGATCTAAACTTGTCGCCGGAAGTGAGAAAATTGCCATTGATGCATGCAAGCTTCAAAGTACTGAAAGGATTGTTCCTAAGTCAACTTCTTGGATAATGAGCTGATGTCGACAAGAAGTGACCCATTGTAGGAGGGCCTTAATGAATCCCACATCTATGACATGGAATAGAGAAAATGATTTTGTGGAGGTGAAAATGATCTGATGATACAAGGTTCAGGGTGGCGGTCATGAAAGAATGGAGCGTGAAGGTATTGCATCGGATGAGGCATAAGCTGGGTTGGTGAATTCTCTGAGCGACTTCTCTTGAACATATCGGTGACACTAACAATGGATTGGTAGCGTTAACCCCAAAAATGGATGGTACAGAGGACCAATGGTGATATGACCCGTGAACGGAATAACCCAACCCGACTCAATCATGGTGATGGAGTGAAAGTGTCATGTTCAAGAGCGACTTGCTACCAATAAAGTTCTTCAAGTTTTCTTCCCAATTTTTCCCAGTCATTTCTGACCAGTACCTCTTTATTTTTGTCAAGCTTGAGGAGGATAACATATGCTTGTTCTATAATTTTCCCTTCAGGCAAACCTATCGCTATGTTTTAGCGATCCTAGCAACAGTGAAACTCGCTCTTGTCCGTAATGGATAAGTTTGTCGCTATTATTTTAATGAGTTTAACGACAAAGATAACTCAGTCCTTTTCAATTTTAGAGAGTCTGAAAAGAGACGGAAAGGAAACTCCAGTAATCATTTTTCATAGTATAATCCCGTAAGTCCAAAAAACTATAAAATAATACGAAAGGGATGACTTTTCTGATCACTTTAACGAGCCGAAAAAGACAAGCGCTCAATCTTTTTGTGTGATGATCCCTTAGGTCCAAAAAGATTAAAATCTAGAGGAGGGATGGCACTTCCAATCATTTTAACAAGCTGGAGAGGCCAATTGCTCAGCAATATTTTTATATTTTATGAGTCTAAAAAGATCTTAAAAGAGACTCGTCTTTGAGGAACGAGTGATATTTTCGGGTAGCAGCTGGTTCCAGGTAAGGTTTGGAACTTTTCGATCATGGCAGTGTAAAGAAGGTGGCTAACAAAATCACTCGTCGCAGTTGTTCCTCAAAAGGGTAAATAATCAAGTGGAGGCGGATGATTGGTTAAAAGTGGAGGTGATGGTAAGAACACGACCAAGGCTTAAAAGCTGATAGTAATGCGATCACAAAGGTTATTTACTGAAAGATGGGTTCATTTTTTAATGAGCTTAAACTTTGGGGTGAACATATGCTCATTGCTAGGTTTATTTTTTAACGAGCTTGAACTTCACGTAAACCTGCTCATGCCAGTCGTATAATAAGGATATCTCTCATCAGTAGGTTCATTTTTTTAGAGAGCTTGCCCCATGCGCAACTTTGCTCCAGAGCCTTTTGTATGCAAGCTAGGAATGACCAACCTACGAGGTTAAAGGGTTGAAAGCCTACAAACTAAGAAAATAAGCCTACAAACTACGAAAATAAAAGGTCGCTTTTCACTTGCATGCAAAAGGTTTGCATTCCCCCAGACATAAAGAGAAGTAGAGTTTCCAGGTTACCATATGGAAGTTCTCATATTAGCAAGATTGTTCCATCCGCATTTGTAAACAAAACACTTCCTTGCCTCTATCCATTGAAATAGACAAAGGTGAATGGTGGGAGCTTCCACTCACATAAAGTTTGATGAAGGAATCCTTTTCCAGTCTAATCCCATTTTCCTAAAGGGACGGGTGTGTCAGACCAGTCATATATCCTACGCGGAAACCTACCTTATATCTAAGGTTTTTTTCTGCCAAAGTAGACCAAGGCGCATGCCCCCTGGGTTTAGTCACATTCACCGAATCACTCACACTCATCAGGTGGATGGATTGGAGGTTGATGAGACATTCCTTGTGCAAAAAGACCAGCTGGGGATGGTATTTGACTATCAACCGTGTTTGAACCAGGAAATGAAAGCTGGTCAACGAGCTGGACCATTCTGCCTTCATACGAGAAACACGTCACCCTAAAGAGTGAGGAAACAATAGCTCCCATGCTGTAAATGTAGTCACATCCAAGGAGTAGATTACAATGTAATGGCCCTTGGACTACCATCACGTTCAGATAAACGGTTTTCCTTCTCAAAGTTATAGGAAAATTTGGAAGGATCCCTAACGGTTGATAGGTTCCTTTGTTAAAGCTTGACAGATTTCGAATCTTAGGTAGAAGCGATGGCGAACCAAGCGCTTTCCAAGCAGTTGAAGAAAGGATACTAACGAAGACCCCTTCATCTATGATTGTACTAGCCATGATCATTATGTAAGCTTGTACTATGATTTGAAATGGTACATTAGATGGTAGGCGGGGTCTCCCTAGTAGATTCCAATTGAAGGAAATGACTAGATTGCTTGGAGGAGGGACCGAATAGATGGCCGGATGAATCCCTAATGAACTTCCTTCATGTGGTAAAGCAATGGGTAGATTTCCCCCAGGTTGATCAAATTCTTTGTTAACAAAAAGAATTTGAACGGTGTCGTTCTCATTCTCTTTGGTGACTGTATCATCTGAAGGTGGACCTTCTGAAGACAAGACTGGGTCGACTTCCATCTCGACTTGTTGACTTTGGTCCGGTGTGGACTCAGAGGGTTTATCTTCAATGATAGGTGCTTCGACCACAACAAAGGTGTGTCAGTCGGACTTTCAACTAGCGATGGACTTGGCAAGAGTTTCTTTTATCCAAGAGGAAGTCGTAGCAGTGAAGCAGGATGGTTATCCAAGACTGTTTTAGCTTCATCCAGGAAGGGACAACAGTGGAGGGCATGATCGCCTTCACACAGTCTACAAGGAAATTTAGATCTTCCCTTTTGTCCATTGACTTCATTTTCACTAGTTGACAATGTACTCTCAACATGATCGTCAGAGGTTGAGGACACCAGATTGTGCACCCAAGGAGACCATTCCCTTAAGATCCACAGGATGTAAGGACAATCTCGATGATAGTGGTCTCCTTTGCAAATGACACATGGAGATTTACGTTTGGATGGTGCAGTGTGTGGATTTTCACCAGACAATGTATGGTTTCCCCCTCTCGCCATTGGCTTCTTCTTCTTCTTCTTCTCCTTCCCTTTCTTCTTCTTCTCAGTTACTTGGTTCTTAGTTTTACTAGCTTCACCAAGTGAAGAGGAAGAAGGAGAGGGAGAAACAAACGAAGTAGAAGGTTGGGGGGTAACTCTAGTATCATCTGGTTGCTGATTTGATTGCTCAGGAATCATGGTGTTTTGAATGACAGAGGTCGCGAAGAGCCATACTGGCAAGCCAATTGTAAGTCTTGGAAGGGACAATGTAGCCATATGAGGTGCACCAACATCTCTCCAAGAGGAGAAGGGACTAGGATTCCCCCCAAGGGGAAATCCTTGATTGGTAGAGTCCATTTTCTCAACCTAAGATCAACGAGGGAAAAATGATATTATTTCGATCAAAATAAATTTTATGATGCTTTGACACAACTTGATTTTTCAATTTTAAAGAGTCGAGAAAAAGCTAAAGATGACTCTAGTTGCCTTCGATTTTTAATGAGCTTGAACTGACAAGTGCTCAGATAGACCTTTTATTTTAAGGAGTTTGAAAATGAATGAAAGTGACTTCTCTAAAAATTTAGATAGAGGGATTACCAAACCAATCGCAAAACTACAGAGTACTTTTTACTTACGACAGTCAATCTTCCCGAATGCTGTGTTTAGTGCATTGTGATCTATAGGGCGGCAGACACGGCTTCCTAAGCATAAAGGATATAGCCTATTGTGGTCTCCCAATATATACTCGATGATATGTGGGAGCACAAGTCCATACTGGCACTTTTCATATCAAGGAGGAGGAATCACCCAACCTACGATGAAAACGATAGTTACTAGGCTTTACGACGCCAGAATACGTCTCTAGCCTAGACTTCTAGATGTTGTGCGTCAGGTTCCAAAGCGTTTTTATGTTCATTGAAGTTTATTTTACAGTTGATATTTCCTAAGAAGTTTTCCTTTAAGGTTCACCGCATGATGTAGATATACAATTCCTAAATATGCAATCTAAGATGATAAACAGTGGTTTACTTTATTTTTGCAAAGAAAATTCTAGCTTTTGAGGAAAGAGAAGTAAAATTCTTTCAACATATAGCAGAGAGAACACACTAACATGCATTGTTCTAAATCAATTTCCACATGCAATCTAAATGCAAATACACATGCATGTATTTGTCTATTTAGTTTCCTTGATGTGAAAATGACAAACAAAAAACTAAGTACAGATCTGAACTATCTTTTCTCAAAGAAACACTTTAGCAATTTCTTGTTCAAAAATGAAAGGAAGACTAAGACGACACTTTCAATTTCGACTTGAAAACTGCTTTTGACACTTTAAAGAATTGATAATTCGAATCAAATACAATAGAAAAAGTGTAATCGACTATTTAAAAGAGGAAGACTTTGTGACACTCGTTTCTTTGACTGAAAACGATACTTGCGACACTTTCAAGTCAAAAGACGATAGTTCGATTAAGCTACTTTTTGCAAAGGAGGACTGAATGATGAAAGATACATTAAAAAAATTCACAATTCCTTATCAATGGAGGTTGAATAATGCAAAGAAAGAAGGTTTCAACAGTGATATACTGATCATAGACAAGAAAAGTACTGAATAGAGCTGAAAACAATGAAGAAAAAACCAAAATATGGAGGCAGAAACAGTCTCATTCAATCATCGCACCTGTAACACAGGGAAACAAGGATGCATCTCACCTGCAACACATGGGAGGTGCGATGCATCTAGGTTGCCAATGGGAGACAGTGCGATGGTCCAGGGATGAGACTGAGCTTGGTTTTTTCTCACAGTTTGCAGCTAAGTTCAGGGGTTTACGCTGAGCTTATGATAGGCAGTAAACACAAAGTATAGGGGCTGATCTAATGAGGTTATTTGAGCTACCACCAGGGCACTTAGGATGTTTGCAAGTCAGATGCTCAGTTCATAAACTAACCCAGAGATTTACTAAAGCAACGTTGATCTACTTTGCAGTTGCATAGCGAAAGCAATTCGAAGGCTAGCTGGCCTAACTTCAGGCTCTGTCTGTAGTTTATGAAGCAAACAACAGTAACTAACAATCAAACTATTCGTTCCCTAGTGGAGTCGCCATTTTGTTATCGGAAAAACTAGTGTCCATTCAGAGCTACTAGTCCCACTAAGATGGGTAGCTATCTTAGAAACAAACAAACTAAAGTTACTTGTGTTTTCCTTTATGAGAGATAGATGAGAGAGAAGTAGAGAGTACTAGCCTCAGTCTTTCGCTTGGCTCCTTGCTTGTTTCCTCCCCCCTTTGACAGAGCTTCACCACTCTTTCCTCACTTGTCCCGCTTCAAAGAACACCTATAGAGTCAAAGCAGCATAATACCATCAAAGCATAGAGATCTATAACCATAAACAATATAGGATCAGATGTATATTAACCATACAAATGCATACACCAAAACAAGATTCAGAAATATACAAGAATATGGAGGAAAAGTCAAATAGATTTATTGATAAAATTAGTAGAAGAGAGGATTACAACCCAATGGTCTGACCCAACACCATTCTCCCAGCATGAAAGCCCTCTTCACCTCATGAAAAGCTAGATCACCCAACATTACAATGTTTCACAGAGAAACCAACAGTACTTCCTTACAAAAATACAAAATTCCAGCCTCTGGATCTCTAGGATGAGGGATCCATATATAGATATTTGTAGGGGGGCGAGTAAGTTTCTGGGATTTGATTAGTGTCATTTCTCTGATAGTTCTTGGTTCCACTTAGAGATTTCATGATCTCTTACTCATCCATGGGTGAATTTAGGGAGGCAAGAGTCAAATGGGAAGTTTCTAGAAGATTCTCTGAGTTTCCACCTAGCAAACTATCTCTGCCATTTGTCTTCTCTCGCTCATCGCACCCCACAGAAGAGATTTTTAGTATGCATCGCACCCTCTATGTGTAACAGGTGAGATGCATCGCACCCTTAGCATGGAGTAGTCTGTATGGTCCAATTTTGACCAGTTCTGAGCAGTTTTTCAGGGATAACTTCTCGGAAATGATGTAATCAGTTGACCTTCTTCCTTTAGGGTATGAAAAAACACTTTTAGGGTCTTAGAAGCCCTTGGTTTGTGGACATATATGATTGGGGTTGTAGTGCCCAAATATTTCTATAACACCATCACTTTTCAACAACATTTTTCCCTATTTTTCTCATTGCTGAAATAGCATTCTTCAGCAACATTTTTCGTATTTTTCCCATTCCTGAATAGTACTCTTTAGCAACATTTCCCTATCTTTCCTATTGCTGAAAAACCATCCTTTACCCATTTTCCCATCGCCGAAACACCGCCCTTTACCCATTTTCCCGTTGTTGAAACACCATTTCTTTTCAAAAGACATCACCATACAACACTTTCTGTCATGAAAATCACTTTCTTCCATTATTTTTATGCTAATTTTTTCCTTTCACTACCTTCTCCTATGATTATACAGACCTCTAACATAATCTCCCTCATGTTTCAAAAGCTTCTTCCATGACTATTGCTGATTTATTATGAACGAGCACTATATTTTTCGAAATTTGAATTAAAGGTAAATATGAGGTATGTAAATATTATGTGTAAGTAAAATTAAACTATGGTTAAATGAGAAGATTATGTTCATCATTACCATAATCCCCATACATTTAAAGTCATTATTTCAGCCGTAGTTGGGGGGAAGACCGAAACTATACGCCATCATTTCAGGGCAAGCCAATTACTATCATTTTTCTTACCCATTACCTCGTCTTATCACCTCGTTTCTTTGTTGTTACTCCATGTTCTAATTCGCAAAATTTGCTCTGTTCGAAGTGTGGTAACTTGGTTTTTGATTATGCATTTTACCAAAGCTAGTTAACTATGGGAGGACCTGCTATTCGACACGAGCCCGACTCGATAGCTCTGCTTGAATTATGTCTAGAGGTGTATCAGATTTTTCAGCAGGCAGGATGGATAGGATATTTTCAGAGGCTTCAGGGATTTGATCCACAACAGGTCCTTGAATTTGCACGAAATATACAGGAAGATCATGCTACTGTCTAGGAAGTTCGAATTCCAGTATGAGAGAGTGACATAACATATGTTTCAGGTCTGCCGATCACTGACACTCGATGGATTAGTCACAAGCATATTATTTTGAATGCATAACAGGATTTTCTTCTCCCAAGAGAACAAGTTTAGCCCAAAGGTTGGGGTGTTCGACTTCACTCATTACCGCCTCCGTGGCTGAAGGTTGTTGAATTCGTCAAACATTACCTTACTTGTGAAGGTCGCTACAAGGTAGTCTATCAGCATGACTTTGTCTTATTAAATCATTTGAGACATGGTCGACTGTTACATATTCCTTATTATTTACTTGGGTGTCTTAGAAATATGTCACATTACTGCAGACAGGTAAAATTCCCACTCCTTTCCCTCACCCATCACTGTCTTGTTTAGCTACTAATTCAAAGGGGTTTTGCTCAGCAAAACCCTCCTCTAAATAATCCACTCCTAGACCCTGAGCAAGTTGCTGAAATTCCTCAAGAAGCTGCTTAAATCCCTCAGCAAGTTGCTGAAAATCCTCAAGCAATCCTTGAAAATCCCCACGAGAAGAAACCAGAGAATATCCCTGACCCTCCAGAAATTCCACTAGCTGATCCAATTAACCCTCCCACCATATCAACTCCATCCTACAATTTAGCAGAATCATCTAATCGTACTGTTCATATCCCTAGTGATGATTTTGAAGATAACCTTCCCCTCTCTATTATAAAAATAAAAAGGGAAACTAAGACCATTTTCCTATCAAAAAGACGAACAAGGGCCTCAACCAAAGAAACTACCATTTCTGATAGCCCTCCCCCTCAGAAAAACCCACTCATAAAAGGAAAATTACCACTTTCCCTGTCTTTTTACCTCGAAGACGAATGAGGGCGTCAACTGAAGTGGCAACTGTTGCCACTATCTTAAAGTCTCAACCTATTCGTCTAAAACCCCATACCCCACCACTGTCCCAAGTCCCAGAAGCTTTACCTGTCTCACCCTCAGGCATTGAAACACAAGAACCAGATGCCCAGGATTTATGACATCATTTCTTTCAGAACAAGTAGTTGTCACACAAGAACCAGCTACTAGTTCAGTAGCTGCCACACAAGATCTAGCTATAGTTGCCACACAAGAACCAGTTACGACTGTAACACAAGAACCAACTGTTGATATACAAAATATAGATGCCTAGGATGCTGCACATCACATAGCTATTACACAAGAACCAACTACTCAGTCAGTAACTGCCATACAAGAACTAGCTGCTGAGATACAAAATATAGATGCCCAGGATGCTGCACATCACGTAGCTATTACACAAGAGCCAACTACTCATTCAGTAGCTGCCACACAAGAACCAGCTGCTGTTATACAAAATATAGATGCCCAGGATGTTGCACATCACGTAACTATTACACAAGAACAAGCTACTCATTCAGTAGCTGCCACACAAGAACTAACTGTTGATATACAAAATCTGGATGCGCAGGATGCTGCACATCATGTAGTTGTTACACAAGAACCAACTACTGAGACTGTGACTGTTACACAAAGCCTAGTCACCCTGGCTTCCCTTTTACAGGAAAACGAGTTTCTAAAATCAGAACTCGAAGCTTATAAGCAGGAATTAGTAAATGCAAGGGAAGCCTACGACAGAGAGCTTAATTTGTACACTTTAGCCCATACAACATCCATGGCCGAGAAAAACACAGAGAAAGATCATCATAAGGAATATATGTGTAGCCAATGCGGTAATATTTATCATCAAGCAGGGTATAAAATAGTTGAATTCCCACTGCCTGGAGCCTCCCCTACATCCACATCTTCTGCAATCAAAGAAGAACACCCTACTGTCACACAAGAACCAGTAGGGCCTTCAAACATTTCTAAATCCACGTCTTCTATAATCAAAGAGGAATGCCCTACTGTCACACAAGTACCAGTAGGGCCTTCAAAAATTTCTGAACAAGAAGCTAAACCACAAGTTAAAGTTGAAGATTCTACTTTTATTTCTACTCAGACTATACCTCGGCCTACTGTAACTCTTTTTACTCAGACTGAACCTCGGCCTACTGTAACTGTTTTTACTCGGACTATACCTCAGCCTATGGACAAGTGGAAGAAAGAATATGTTATTTTGCAAGATGAGATCTTGCAGTATCATAAATTACTTTAGCAAAATCATATATATTCAAAATGGAAGCCCTGGAGCAAGTACTCGAACAGTCTCGCGCACAGAAGAAAGATAATAAAGAGCTAAAAAGTAAACCGCTCCTTATGTTTGATTTGGTTCAGAAATTATTAGCTTCCAGGAAACCATCTTCCAATTATTCTCTTTTTCTTGTAGAATGCTTAGCGTTCTTTCAAATAAAGGCAATTGAAAATGGGAGACCACATGAAGTATTTACACCTAAACGGTTTGTAGAAACTTTCACTGAAGCATCCACCAGTGATCAACATTTTCTCTGTGAATTGTATCTGCACAATGAAGCTATCCCTGAAAATAGGAAGATCAATCTTAACCCTTTGGGTGGTGATGCTTAGATCAGGGCATTTGCCTCCTTCCTTGCCAATCAGATCACATAGAAGACTGCCTTTCTTGCAGCAAAGCATAATGAGGACAATCGTCTCTTGTGGATTCGACCAGAGCCACAAAATCCTGCCATTTTTATTGGGGAGTATCGTCAATTTTTGAAAGAACCAGGGATGGTTGAACACATCAGGCAACTACAAGCAACAATGCTATAAGACTGCCAACACTTTATTAAGACCAAGGAAGTTGCTACCTTAAAAGCAAACAACTTATTCTGGCAACAATCTTCTAAGGAAAGGCAGGAGTATAACCGCTTTATTCCCCCTAATCTTGAAGCAGCAATCTTAAGGGTACTCGGTTATATCAGATGTGTTCAACAATGTGTCGAAAATTGGATAGGGTATCATTTTTGTTTTCCTCTTCTATGGATGCCAGCACAAGAATATAGGGCTCATTATAGGTTGACTGAAAAGGAAGAAGCAACAACATGGCAGAGGCTGCAAAATGTGCACGGGTTCAGAGATCTAACTGACAGTCCCTTCTATAGTTATTGCTTAAGTAATTTTCACTTTAAGGCCCTATACCTGGATTTAGATTCAGAGTGAAGTTGCATGAGGACATGCAACCCTTTCAGTTGGGGGGGATGTTAGGACCCTACATTGTACCTTTTTGCTCACATATTTTGCTATCATTCCACCCTTTTTCAATCCATATTTAAAGCCTATGTTATTACTTTAATCCATTTTCCAAAGGTATATAGCGTTTCTTCTCGTTACTATATGTTTAATTTGTTTTACGTACAATTTTACATTATTTTCATAATTAATAATTGATCGGAAATATATAGTTGCTGAAACAGTCTGAAGACTGCAGATTTATCATTGCAGCCTATGTTTCTGAAATAGTTAGAATAGTGTGCAAATCCCGTTGCTAAAACAGCTCGTGATTTGCATTTCAAATTCGACAGTAACAAGAAGAGATCATCGAAGGAGCTGTTACACTGGCCGCAGCAACTACATTCCAAAATTGACAATGTCACAACCATTGTAACAACATTTTGTTAATAGAAGAACCAATTATCCTATTTTAGCATATCGGGTTAAGAATAGGATTTATAATGTAATCAAATGTATAATAGATTTCTCCTCTTTAACGAGAGGATACATCAGCATTAGAGGGACTACTGACAAATTATGGGAAGGTCTAGCTGAAAGTAAAGGAACTTGAGAATTTTGTAATATGATACATTGACAGATGAATAAAATATCGTTCTGAGCATTCCTTCTTAGTTCCTTTTTCTAGGGAATCTTGTGAGAAGGAAAGGGTCCACCTTCATCACAAGATTCACCCATTAATTCCTGCAGTGTCTTAAGTGTTATTTTTCATTGATACCTTGTTAAACTCTATTTGTTGAAATTACTTATGCGTTATTGGAACTCTGTATTTATTGTTGAAACTCTATTTCTATTTGATTATTGCATTGTTTTCATAAATTCATTCATAGCTAATCAGTGATTATTTTAATTGGTAATCGGATTCACAGAGTGAGTTTGTGAAGCATAGTAATCAGGAACAGGTGCTGAAGATTCCTGCTTGGGGAATGGGGTCTTGTTCTCTGTTATAGCACAACTAGTCTTTTGCTTTGCAGTTTGATTTGTTTTCTTAGATTGTTATTTTTAATGTAATCCAAGATTCTTTTGATAATTGTCTGCAATAGAGAGATTGTTCATGCTGTAACTCATAGTAGAACTTCAGTTTGTTCAAAGCAAGGTGTGATTAGTATACTTGTTACTACAACTTTTCATTTATTTTGGATTGAGCATATACAGTGTGTGATTGCCTTTGAAACAAACAGGCTTCCCTGGGTTGACAATTCATGTAGCACTTGGTTGTTTAAATTAATAAGCAAATAAAGTGACCAATAGTTTCCACACTAGATTGAGTGAAAGATGTAGCACCTTCCATTCTCTTGATCGGTCAACATACATTCCAAACCAAGTCAACTTAGTTGTTTCAATTGGGGATGAGGGTTATGTTGGTGCATAAGAAATATAACTGTCAGAGTTTAAGTTTCATCTCTAGTGGTTCTCCACTGTTATCATGCCTGGACAGTACCTCGACAGAGTCACACAGGAACAAAAGCTTCACTCCACTACCAGTGATCTTGGACAATACCCTGGAGGAGTTACTTGCATCACCTCTCTATGCAGGGAGCCTTTCTCTTCTTTCACCTTATTCATTTTTCAATTTTTCAAATTTTCAAAGAACTCTTCAAAGGAACTTATTAATTTCAGAGGCAGAAGAGGGATCCCAAATTATTGAGACCAGAAGAGGTTGTTCCCTCATAAAATTACGTTATATATAACTCTGGCATACTTTTTAATCTTCCCCCCCTCACCTTACTCTACTTGACTGAGTTAACAAGGGTTAACCCAAAAACAACCGACTAGAATAGAGGGTACTAGTTAGAGTGCAAGTGTTGTGTTTTCTCCAAGATTCACTTCGAACAGAACGTATTTTCCAATGGTGTATCATTTACTGAAGACAACAAGTTCTACATAAAGAGAGAGGATGGTAGATAACCAAGTGCTAATAGCAGTACAAGTCCTCTTGAAGTTTACCTTGCATGTCTTAAAAGTCACAATTGTTTCATGCAAAACTAACCTACAGACGTAAACACGAAAGAAAAATAAAAAATCAAAGAGAAGAAGCGAATGCGAAAGAAAAGCAAGTAAGCAACGCAAGCAAGCAAGAAAATAAACAAACAATGTAATATGGAAAACATGCATGCAAGAAAACAAGACACAAAGAAAACACTACTTCTGCTCCTAAACTAATGGTGCATGGGCCTAATCGCGTGAAGTGATATTTCTAACGGAGCCATTGGGGCATTGGTTGACCCATGTTGGTGAAGGCATGGTTTACGAAAAGGATAGTCATGTGAACCAACAAACATGATAGATATAATAATGAAGACCAACACACTCTGAGTTTGAATGCGTCCACAAAAAAGAAAAGAATGAAAGCATAAGACAATCATTCAACAGGCTTAACATGGTATTGTGACACATTGTATGCAGATGATAAGAATGTGCACTCGTTTGACTGTGACAAATAAGAAAACATGAGAAAGAGAGATAACTTATGCTTTGTAAGTGTGCTTGCTGTGTATGATTCGTCCAATGCATGAGCAATGGGATCATGTGATTCAGGTGGAGGAAGCCAAATCTATGTATTTGATTAATCTTTAATGCATACAAATGAGTGACGAGGAGCCTTGGGTGGTTCAACAATTTCTTGATTAGAAGTGAAACTACCTCAGGACAGTGAGGGCCTCACATAACCATCAAATCGAGTTGAAGTGCCTCGACAGCCTGTGGGGTTTCAACTTCATTGACAGATAGATCATCATAAGAAGGTGGCCTTGAAAGATAGAAAACAATTGAATCAACATGGTGATCGAATATAGGAGTAAAGAGATCATGACAACTACAATCAGGAAAATCAATGAGTTTGTCGGCATCCTCATGATATGATGAATCATACAGATGGGTAGATGAGAAGCAAGAATGTTAACCCTCTACATTTATGAAAATAGTAGATGTAAAATCAAGTGGATTCTCAATGAAAGATTTTCCCTCTCCTCTTTCAAATGATGGACTCACATCTGGTTTGTTCTGTGAATGATCAAAAATAGATGCATCCAGGAAGGAATTTTCACAAGGAAAATAAGAGATAACATAATCACCAAATATGTCAGGAAAAAGTAGAGGAGGCATGGAGAGAAGGAGGTCATCTTTCATTGTGGGTGCATGTTCATATTCCCAGTCATACTCATCATAAATGACAATGTAGGTTGGTTGTGCAACATCAACTTCATTGCTAGGATAGGGTCCCGAGGGTCAGTTTTCGAGTCAGTTAACCCAAGTTTGTATAAATGTTTGTAAAAGATGTAAAGTCTCCATGAAATGTGGATGTGGAGCGCGCAGGTAGATAAGAGTCAAAGGGGTTTTAGCCCTTTGTTTGGATCAGTAAATAGGTCGTTTTTAAGACTCTCCCATGGTCCGCAGACCATGGTATTATATTGAGAATGCTATATATTTGAGTCATAGCGAGTCTAGAAGGAAGAATGAAGTAAGCTAAGCCAAGATAGAGTCTGTTTTGGGCAAGTGCTAAGGCAAGAAGGCTCTACCTCCTGTACTTAGGTGAGAAAGGGAAGGCTCCTACAACTAAGTGTGCAGGAGGCCTTGGTAAGTCTGTAGTTGAATGCGCAAACCCTTGCGGTTGAGTGCATAGGGTAGAAGAGTCTATAATTTGAACATTGAACATCAATAAAGACTAATTTTGAAGAATTACTGTGCAATCAGAGCATCTCTATTGATTCTGTTTATGTTATATTTTGTCATTGAATGATATGTTTTCATGAAATAATGAATGAATGATGTGTGAACCAACTAAATCTGTCTTATTTATGCATGCTTTAAGTAGTTCTATAGTTTCATGAAGATAAGAGTTATTTCTATTATATTTTCTAATGAATTGGATAAATATGCACAAACTTAGATCTAGAGTTATTTATTGATGCACGAAAATGGATACATTGTCTATTTAATGTCCGCAAAGACTAATCGTAGACCTTCATGAAGATCTAGAAGCCATTTTACCCTAATTATAGTAACGATCCCTAGAAGGTTACCAATTTGCGCGAAGGTATATTTGAACTGTTAGAGCCTAAGAACAACTTATCACATGTCCCTAGATGCAGAAGCCTGGTTCTAGCATTCCCCAATACTGCTTTGGGTGAGACAACAGCCTGTGCTATGCAATTTGTTACTGAAAGGGCTAGCAGTTAGGGTTTTGCTGGCTTAAGGTGGCTTGAAATAGGTTCAGATTTATTCATTGAATGAATGGATGCTACAAACCCTGCCGAATCTGTAAGTTCAGAAGCTACTGTGTTTGATGCACTGGGCCTTAAGAGTTCAAGTATGGAAGCTTCAACCCCTGTGCCTACCACGCCAAGGCCACTAAGGCCAAATCAATTCATTACAAAGGAGAAGCAGTTAGCTGCAAATGAGAGACAAAAGTACCTGCTGCCGGTGAGAATGTCAGTGAGGAAGAATCCGGAGGTGCGACAAAAGGAGAAAAGAGACAAGAAACTGGACAGGGTGGTTGATTTAGAGGAGGAGGAATACCAAGGCATAGAGAAATTGGATGTTGAAGAGGTGGAGTCTATCTCACTGCTCCCCAAGTACATCCCTCTGGGGAAGGGAAAAACCAAGGTTACGAAAGACCCTGATTCTGGGAAATTCTCAGTTTCAACTCCCTTGTTGCCTGAACAAGTGGAATTTGAAGGAAAACCATTAACGTGAATTCTGGTACTGAAAATGGAGGATTGGGACCTCATGAACCATGAGAGCTTCCCACATTTGGTAACAAACAAGTATATGACTGAAATTTACTATGAGACTGGGGTTATTCGACTGAAGCCCATGAAGTGGGTTAGAGGTGTTGAGTAGGCAGGATTGCTACACATGCTTTGCATGCCACATTTTCATAGATTGACAATAAACATGGTGTGTGTGCTAGATCCTCATGTTGGTACACGATGGGTTTCTATGGCTGGGGAAGCCCATCCCGATCATGAACATGTTAATTCACCGGATCACAAAGATGCCCTATAAAGGGGCGAAACCTGCCAAGGAGTTTGGATGGAAAACCAAAGAAAAAGAGTTGCGGACAAGATGAAAGTAGAGTATGGGCTATTTAAGAAGTCACATAGATATTCTATCCACTATATTCAAGACTAGGCAATGCAGTTCGCTGCTTATATTCTTGCGAGCAAAATTACGAGAAACTGTCGTGCAGACGAAGTTCCGACGCTGGTAGTGTAACTTGTAGCTTAGTGCGCAAAGGGTGTCCAATACAATTGGGAAAAATATCTATGCAAGGAGTTCCTCTTGAACTACCGAGAAGCCCACAAAGAGAGAAAGTTGTTCCATTATGCATGGATCTTGTTATCTATTGACTTAGTCGCTTGGAGATTGCCGGAGGATAGCTAGTTTCCCACGCACAAGGAAGATTTACCTGAGGCAACACAGTTCGCCTCGTTGTGGTCTACAAAGGATATGATAAGAATCAAGGAGTCCAAAATTTTCTGGATTCTCATGGAGATGGACCTTCATATGGTTATCAGCCAAAGGCCAAGGTTATCCCCATTCGAGTAAAACTTTCCACACCTTTTCTAGTGCCTACATCAATCCTTGTGGGTTCATGCCACCCTGCTGGCCAATACCCCAAAAAAATGGTCGAAGAAGTGTAGCAGGCTACGACACAAAGCTCTATTGAGGTTATAGTGTTGTAGGTTGAGCTTGGTGGTTTGCGCAACAAGATTGAGGTGCCAGCTAAGTGACTCGAGGGCAAGTCACAATATTTTTGTTGGGGGCCTGTTGGGATAGGGTCTTAGGGTTAGTTTTGGGGTTAGTTAACCCAAGTTTGTATGTTTTTTTGTAAAATATGTAAAGTCTTCGTGAAATGGGGATGTGAAGCACGTAGGTAGATAAGAGTCAAAGGGGTTTTATCCCCTTGTTTCGATAAGTGAATAGGTCAGTTTTGAGACTCAGCCATGGTCCACAGACCATTGTATTGTATTGAGAATTCTATATATTTGAGTCATAGTGAGTCTAGAAGGAAGAATGAAGTAAGCTAAGTCAAGATAGAGACTATTTTGGGCAATTACTAAGCTAGGAAGGCTTTGCCTTCTATACATAGGTGAGAAGGGGAAGGCTCCTACAGATGAGCGCATCAGGTAGAAGAGTTTGTAATATGAACATTGAACATCAATACAATCTGATTTTGAATAATTGCCATGCAATCATAGAATTTCTATTGATTATGTTTATCTTACATTCTGTCACTCAATGATATGTTTTCATGAAATAATGAATGAATGCTACGTGAACCTATTGAATCTATCTTATTTATGCATGATATAAGCAATTATCTAGTTTTGGGAAGATAAGATTTATTTTTGTTATGTTTTCCAATGAATTGGATAGATCTGCATAGACTCAAATCTAGAATTATTTATTGATGCGCGAAAGTGGATACATTGTCTGTTTAAGGTCTGTAAAGACTAATCGTAGACCTTCGTTACCCTAGTTACAATAATGATCCCTAGAAGGTTATTTATCTACGCAAAAGCAGATTTGAACTGTTAGTGCCTAAGAACCACTTATCACATGTCCCTGGATGCAAAAGCCTGGTTCTAGAATCCCCCAATACTGCTTTGGGTGATATTGCAGCTTACGCTACCCAGGTTGTTACCAAAAGGGCCAAAAATGAGGGTTTTGTTGGTTGAAACAAACAACTCTGAACCTAGGTTAGCCCCCCTTAAGACAACATCCGTCGATATCTTGATCCTCATTCACAACAAATGTGGATTCCAAAACAGAAGAATAGAAGATAGTGCAATTTGAAGGATCAACAAAACACAGGGACAGAGGTTGAGGTAACAAGTGCATATGGTAATCCACAGGCTTCCCAACCAAATTTGCATAGAAATTGAGAGTAGTGGAGGTGGGAGGATGTGACAGTTCAACAGACTTATGTGCACACTCTCCCACATCACTCGACAGGGGTGGAGCTGTTTGATGAGAGGAAAGTGGACAATCACTTGTGAAAACAACCTTGTCCACTTTTGATTACAAAAATCCATCACCGAAGTATGCTGAGAGGGGTTTGAACTTTATTTTTGCTCTTGAATTGATCGATATGGTATAGACATACTTGAATCTTTCAAAACTATATTATAAAGGAATCTTATTGTTCAGAGCTTCAAAAGAGAGAAGATGAAAGCGATCCCAAAGTTCCATTATAGATTCATGTGGGGCCTTCCATTGTTATAACATATTCTTATCAAGTGCTTCATGATTGAAATGGTGAAAAACAAATTATATTTGATCACTGAACTGTTTGAATGAGTGCATGGTGTCATGAGGTAGTATGTTACACCACACCAATGGGTAGTTGCGAAGTGTGTGTGCGAGAAACGTAGAGGCTTGAGTTTCAGTGGGACCTTCCAAGATCTCCATGAGTGAATGGAAGTCGTATATGTTAACGCCACGCTAATTGACCTTCACCATCATTTGTGATTTGTGACAAGTCATCCCAGAACTGCCTCTCGACTTCAAAGATACATTTTTTGGACAAACATATCGGAGGGTGAAATTTAACAAACTCCATGATAGATGTGTGAGGATTAAAAATAGATAATGAGGGCTCAACTTGTCATCTATCCCTCCTTCTAGCAATAGAAATTTTGACAATGTTGGACTAGCCAACATGTCAGGGGATATCCCTAGTAAGAAGTCCCAACCAAACCTCGGACCATTTAGAGTAGGAGTCCCAATAGTGGGTGGTACAGTATCGCCTTGACTGGTTGATCACAGAGGTAAGTAAGATGTCCTTGTTGGAAGCAAGGGTGTGGCCTTGCAACAAGTCAGGGAAGATGCATGGAAGGGCTCTAACACACAGAAGGGGAGAGGAGTGTGCCCCTTAGAAGCCTATAATAGTACACAACTTGAAAGGGAACACACGAGTTGAAAGACATCACAAGGTTGAGAGAAGAATAGTTGACAATCAAAAGTGATTAGTTAAACCAACAACACACTTCTATAAGATTCATACAAACATATACAAAATATTTCATAAATCATGTGTAAGTTACAACTACATACATTGTTAGAGTAACCACAATTGTCGAACTACAATAAGAATACATGTATGAAATGTGTTGGCTCTGTTCTATTAAAATAGTGAAAGATCTAATCATACATACAACCATGACAACCACTAGCCCCAATAGTGGAACGTTACATTCACTATTGCTTGCTCCTCCAAAGAGATGTACTCGCTTTGCACTATGGGGAAGCCAAGGCTCGCTACAGTACACTCCAAGATTTCTCTAAGTTATACCTATCAAAATCTTGGCTCCCAAAAGCCACTATAATGAGTTATGAGGTTATATATATAGAAAAGGGTGGAGTGACCCTTGACATTCCCCTTTGTGACTCTTGAGCTACTCTCATGACTCTTCAACTTACACATGACTATTTGATTATACTATTGCCACTTGGTCTTTAAATTTACAACATGTTTACAATACAATCTGCACATGTACCCATGTGAGACAAATATAGGCTTGAGTAAGCAATACAAGACATTAGTGAGACTAAAACAGAGGTGGGAAGAATAACTTGTCGACATCCTCTTCATGATCATTGGTGCTGAATTGATGTGAAGCTTCGTAGTCTACTATGGTGTTCACATACTCTGTGGTGACATCCTTCTAAAATTGAACTCTTGCCTCCATAGAATTTGGGTACACTGATCTAACACCTCTTTCCAACTTGTCATGTAACATGTGCATCATGTTCTTGAGTGTAGCTAGACAAACGACACACTTGTACATAATGGCTACGCTCATTTACAAATTTTCACTAGTGGTTGTGTGTATCAACTGCTTGAAGTACATGTCTAGCTCCAATTGGACTTGGTTCTTTTCTTTCACCTTGGTAAGTGTACCAATGGATGGGATCACATGCATGTGCACAATGGCATCCATGCTCCTGAATACTCGTGCATGTGAAGCCTGTAAGATGGTGATGAGATGTGGGTGTTCCTCATAGTTCTGGATTTCACTCTGGATGCATGCCTTTGGCTTCATCATCTTTGGAAATTACAATGAGTCTCCCTTGTACCTCATTTTCCATAGATGCATGTGATTGAAAAAAATGTGTATGTCTGTCAAGATGCATCCTCTCCTAACACATCGCTGCTGCCAACCATTAAGATGGGAAGCTGACTTATGCATGGTGACAAACCTGAAGTACAAATTTCGCATGACTGTCTTGAGAGGTGATACTTCATAAAGTATCACTTTCCTCCACTTTGCTCTGGCGGATACTGTAGCTTTCTCTTCTCTCTGCTTGGCCTATTCCAATTCCTTAGCCATGTGTTTGTTCTCATCTATCAAGAATCTCACACTTGAGTTGGTGGATGTGCCATATGCCTTTGTAGCATCGAAAAATGCAGCTGGATGTTTGTGCACATCAGACACGGTCACTCATTATTGAAAATGTGTACGAGATACATGGAAATTCGATGTGGGCACTCTGTGCAACTGCACAACCTTGTGGTGTGACTTGTCAAAGGATATGTTGTGCGCATCTAGCTCCAGATTGTCTTCAAGGATTTCAGTGTCTCCTTGATCACTTGGGACTTGCATTGCTCCTAGATCTAGTGAATTCTGTGGAGTGGCCTCTGGGTCCTTGGCATGAGGTTTGTATCTTGATCATGCTCGGGCTGAACCAAATTTGTGTCCATCTGCTCCAACATATGTTCAATCTCCTGAGAAAAGTTACGCTCCTATGAATGCTCATCCTATTTTCTATCTACAATCTATTCTGATTGAATAACCTGTATTTTCACTATTTCATTAATGTGTACACACTGCTCTTCCTACTATTCATGTTTCTACTACACTTCCTTCTCCCTTCTGTGCAACTCTTGTTCTTCCCTTAGTTGTTTCTTCACGTCCTACAACTTCTTTTCTACCTCCTCCAGTTTCCGCTTCCTCTGTCTTTGCACAATCCTTCTATTATTCCCTTGCTTCTTTGTTTCAATCTCCAAAGCTGCTCTCACTACAAGTAGATCTTCATGAACTTGCAACATTTCTCTGCCTCTGCGCTGCTGGCAATCTTCCTCTTGCCTTGGTCATGCGTAGGTCTGTTGCCCATTGCTACTGCTGATGTTGTTTCCCTATCAAGTGCTACTTCCTTATGCACTGCTAACCATTCTACAACTACTCTGATTGGTTCATTGATCCTTAAGGAGTTAGAGCAGTATCTCCATGGGTCTTCCTCATGCCAATGACATGCCCGTGGATCCAAGAATGATACCCCTCACATAGTGGTCCTTCACTACATAGTTCTTTTCATATGGATTAAAACTTCTGGTGCCAAAGGTGAAACTCTTGAATTCCTCCATCTCGACCTTAGCATGCTTGAGAATCTGGATCTCATACAACCCGATCCGCAAAGGAAGAGAGGGCCAAGGTGCCTTCCTCTTCTTGTGCAATCTCGCTGACAACCATGTCGAGATGTGGTATGCAACCTATTGCATGACTAGCTTGTCCATGGAAAACTTTAGTAACACATGCAGAGCCTTCTCCTTGTTAGTGTCAGTCTTGTTAGCATGTCACCTGGATCAAATATGCTTTTACAATGCTTGTTAAGACTATCAAAATAATTTTTTTTATGTCACTAGGGTTAACAATAAAATTTGGTCACTATTTGGTCAGTCTAGAAATGAGTTCAATCTTTTGAAAATTCACTCATGCTGGTCACCTATCACATTTCTATGAATGTGTCATAATAAAAGCAAGTCATTCATCATCATCATTCCATTCAGTTTCAGGTCATCCCTTAGGTCGCTAGGGTTTCCAAGGTCTATCATTTTCATGAATAGAAGAGCATGACAAGCAACTCTTTGGAATTTATTTGTGAGTTATCACACATTCATCGTATTTTCATGTTTGAAAAGTTCTAGAAGAAGAAGTTCTAGTACTCAGGAAAGTGAAAAGATAGCTTAGGTTTCAACATTAAAGGTGACTCTATTTTCAAAAGTGAAAAAATAAGTTTTTCAAAGGTTTTCGGGTCCCAATTATTTTTAAAAAGAGAAATAATTTTGCCTATATAAATTCAAAAGCCCCAAACTTGTTTCATTTACCTCTTATTCACTCTTAAGTATCAAGTTCTCCACTTCAAAAGAGAGGAAAAGTCAATTTTTTAGGCAAAACTGAAAGACATCTCAAGGCATTGCACACAGAGACAAGGCGCTGCACTTGGAGGCTTGGCATTGTGCACATAGACACTACGCTATGCATAGGCATTGGGCACAGCCAAACTGCACTGTGCATGGGGTAGAGTGTCTAGAAAATGCCTAAATTTCTCCCAAATTTTGATTTTTAAGCCTATAAAATTGATTCATTACGTCCTAAGCCCAACAACATGTAAGTACACCATTACTCTTCCTTCTTTTCTTTTCAAAATCATCTCATGCTAATGATTTTTGAAATTGGGTTTGTAGTAAAATTTCTCATGCGGAATGATAACTTGATGATGTCCATTCTTATTTCTTGTAACTTGATGATGTCCATTCTTATTTCTTGGTTTCTAAACATGTAAAATGTTACCCTACACTTATATACATGTTTAATAAACTATTCTAACCACTCAATCAACCTCAAAACATAATTTCACCTCTCCAAAAGTGAAACCCTAGTTCATTCTTTGGGGCTTTTGGGCACTTTCACAACAAACTCTATTTTTCCTTCTCACAAGTAGATCATTCCTCCATTTCTTTTCCACTCATTTTCATCAGCTCTCCATAGTCCATTTTCACCTCTTTCAAACCTCCTTTACCATTTTGTCAAACTCCACCTTCACATTGCTTCATTTTCCACTCATACGTCACAGTTATTCTCATTTTCCTACTGCTAGGTTTTTTGTCATCATGGAGGAAAAATCTTCACTAGAGAGGAAGAGACATCACAAGGGAGGGAAAATCCTCAGATATGAGCCATCAAATTATAGTGAAATAAACTCATATCCCTTTATCAAACAATGCTTTGAAGATGCACATTGATTGGATTTCTACAACAGGGTGAGTGAGGCTGGTTTTCATGAGTAGTTGATAGATTGGGTGGCAACTCAGTTGAAGGGTGAAATCACTGTTATTGCTGATGTTGAATTAATTTTTTCAGTGGCATCCATTTCACTTGCTATAGGGTTACCAAACAATGGTGAATATTCGTTCAAGGGAATGATGAATATTATCATGAAGTTCTTTACATGTGAAGGAAGATTCTCTATGTTGTATGCTTATCATTTTCACCGCCTAATGCACTTCACCTCTCAAAAGCCACTCAACATGTGTAACTACCTATTTGGGAGCATTTCCAAAATGTTAGAGAAGATACAAATGAAGAACAAGGAGCACTAGTCAAGCCTATTTCATCATAGTCTGATCAAGACTATAGTCGTTCACCAGCTTGCAGAGAAAGGTATGACTTGGGAAACCTTTTTGGAAACAACCCTGAAATGGCATGAAGACAATGTAGCAGCACAAACCTCTAACATACCAAAAAAAAATGGAAGTGGGTTCCTCTAGCAAATCAGTTGAGAAAACTCAAGCACCTAAGCCTGAGGTGACCAGGATAAACAAGAGAGGATAGAGGCTTGTGTTTTCTTCTGAGGGTGAGAAAGGGGCCAAGCCTTATACATCAACAAAGCAAGGATTAGTAGCACGGGATAATGACACAGTTGAGCATGATTTTGAGCTAGTTGATTTAGAGGTAGAGGATTAGACTTCAAGCATGTAGTAGACAATCAGAGATAAAGAGTATCAAATCAAGGAGCTTACAGTCAACATGGTGAGAGCTAGATACATAATTTCATTCCTTGAACAAGAGAATAGTGAGCTCAAAGCAAAGCAATTTATCATGGACAAAGAGAAAATCAAGTTATTATAGCAAGTTGGCAAGGGAAAATAAATCATAGAGTCAAGTGAGCCTGAAGGAGAAAAAGGGAAAGGTAAGAGGAAAAGGCCAAAAACAAAGGGCCTAAATAAGGCATTACAAGAAGAGGAAGAACACATATTGTTGAATGAAGACATAGATCTAGAGGTCATAATTTCTCTTGAGGTCAATCAAGACAAGGGCTATTGGCTCAATAGGGTGAATGAACACTTGGATAAGCTCCTTGAGAAGGAAAACAAAGATAATCAATTTCTTAGGCATATGGTGCACCACTACTAGGCTCAAAACATGATCGCCAATGTCAAGGTAAAGCAACGTGAAAACAAACTCAAAGAAGCCAAAAAGGAACAGAAAGATAAGGGAAACTTGGATATGCTTGCTGAAGAAACTATGAAGGTTTAACATACATAATGTTACAACTTTTAGCCAATTTTGAGCAAATTCTAAGCACTTTTGTTTTTTTTTGAATTTTGGAGATAAATTTAGAAAATCAACAGCTCTAGATGCTGTGCTTTTTCCTCAGGGATCTATTTCAGGAAAAAATTATATTTTTGGAAAGCTCTTTCCATCCTCTAAAAAAGCATTTGCTCATATTTTACAGAGGTGGCTCAGTTTTGGAAAAAGTGCAAGAAAGTGGCAAAAAACTAGCATTCTGGACCTTATTTTGACGAGCGCTACGCACCTGGAGCGACCTTCGGAGAATGGATTTTGGAAGGCCTTCCCATGGGTCAAATTCAAAAATTAAAACTGTTATGGAAACTAGACTTGATGGGCTAGTTGTTTTTTCTCTCAGAATTGCATTGGGACCTCTGGAAGGCACCTAAAAAATCAGCTCAAATCTGGTGCTACACTTCTGCACTTTTTGTTGTTTTAATTTGTAAATTTCACTGTGTAAAATTTCTAGTTTCCAGTTTGACTTAGTCAAAGTCAAACCTATTTATGTAATGGCACTAGTTTCAAGGCTAGGAGATGTAGGCATGAATAAATGTACATCGTAGGTTGTTTTTTATGTTTATTAGGTCTCATAAAGGAAGAAAACTCCTAAACAAACTCTCTAGGAAGTGTTTGAGTTTCACCTTCTCACTCTCACCTATTGGTTGAGAGAATCTGAGAGTCATTTCCTCCAAGGAATTCAAATCTTGAAGGTGGGCAAGTCATCTAATAGAGTCTATATGTATCATTTCTCTTTCAGAGAGGGGTTGGACTTTTTGTGGAGAAGGCTTGCATGTAATCATGTTTTTAGCTAATATAGAGACAATTGTAACTATTTTCAAGGAACTCTAGCTCAATGAGTTCATGGTGTTTGTTCTTCATTCTATTTTTTTTATAAAGGCTAAAACATCTTTATCTACATGATATCTCTTCTTTCTATGGATGCCTTACAATGAAATATATAGAATTCTTGTTTCTCAAGCTCTATTTATCTGGTTTTCATAGTTATGTTTATGTCTTCCTAAGCTAATGAAATCATGTTTACTTATGCTTGTTAGTTTCTTCTACATTTTATCTTCTATAGTACACTAAAAATATTCTAAATACACCATGGCTTCTGATATCTAGTTCCTTCTCATATTTTCTCCTACACTCCTACAATGTAGACCTATTTGTGGCTCCAAACCCTAGTTCAACAAACCCTAAAACCCAAATTTTTACAAACAAACAAATACACACACACACACAAACACACACACACACACACACACACACACACACACACACACACACACACATATATATATATCTAGCCTAAAGCTCATTTTCTTTAAAGTAATATCACTGATAAGAAACTTAGAGAGATCTCTCTCATGCTCCATAGGGCTAGCTGCTGAGCTGAAGTGGTTTGAGGTTACCGTTCTCGATTTCCTTTTCAGCCTAGGAAATTGTAAGGACTAACTCTCCGCATTGTACATCTGGATGAAGGTGCCAAGGGGTGAGGTGTACCAATCTGCTATGTTAACTAATGCCTCCATCGCTGTCTATGACATTCAAGGCAGATCTTGCTCAAAGATCATCCTATAACTGGGGTGATGAAGTAGTCTGATATTTGTAGTATAACTCCATGGAAGTTGCACTCAGAGAGAAACCTGCAATAGATGAGCATATAGGTTTATGAAGATGTCCATGCCCAACCCAAGCCTGGTAACTATTGATGGACACAAATTTGCGGTTGAAAACCAAAAGCAACTTGAGGACTAACATGTAACACACCTGATTGGCTAACTGGGAAAATTGCATAGTTTTTCCCTAGGAGAGGCAGGGAGACTAACTTCTAGAACTACGTAGAGCATAGTCTAGGCTACTAGTGAGATGTCTGACTACTGAAACTACACAAAGCACAATCCATCTTGGCCTATTGACGACTAGAACTACACAATGTGCAGTTTCAGTTAGCATGACTACTACCTGGGAGATTGCACTGCACAATCATGGGGGCCAACTGAGGCACTGTCTCTCAAAAATACGTAGAGCATAGCCTTGGAGGCCACTATGAGGCATGATCTATGTAATTCTTGGGAGAAAGGAAAAGCCTTCCATCCTATAAATACGTAGTAAAAGCCGGGCAAGGCAAGGTCCGGGCCAAGGCAGCTCAGACTTGCCGACGGGCGACAAAAAATCAGTGAGGATTGAAAGCATGTGTAGAGCTGGTGCAGACATGAGCGAATGAACATGTATGAAATCAGTAAGTGAGGGATTAAGTAAGATGGGAAACAATGAAGTGTGTGAAGCGAGTCACCACAATGACAACTGTTAGTACAGAACAATGTCATGCATGCAACATCAAGGAAATGCAATGCAAAACTCGAAACAACGCTACTACAAGCTAACATGCATTGAAATATAAAAAATCATTCAATAAAACCAAGAAAAAAACATTCACACACACCAAAATGTAAAAAAGCAACATAAAAGTAACAAGAGACATCAAAAGAGGACTTACCCAAAAAAAGGTGTGATGAGTGTGCCGAAGGTTCTTAGATGCATTGGGACTGCCAAAGCTCCAAGATGAAAAGTGAATAATGAGATCTGAGGCATCGAATGAATAGTTTTGACAAGATTGAGGCTTATGACACACATGCCACCATTCTAGGAAAAGGTGACACTTGGCCGGAGGTTTCTAAAATGGATTTTACATGTAACCACCAACTACTAAAAATAGATCCCTAAAATCTAGGGATGTTTTTTTTCCTTTTTTGGGAAGAATTTCCCATGCATGCAAGGCAATATTGCACAGTCCTAGAGGGAACCAGTCAACTTGTTAGCACATTCAATGGTCAGCAAGCCTTGGGATGACTTCTGCGCATTTTTTGGGCTGAGTGGCTCTAGCTGCTCCTCAAGCTCTATGCAATTTCTGGACTGAAGCTAGGGCTGGAAACCGAAACTATGCAAATTCTTCGAGAAAGCTTGATGATGGCTACTCTGCACAATTTTCTTGGGGACTGTATCTTGCTTGCTCTGCTCAATTCTAGAGAGAAGTTTTGTCTACTAGGATGCACATGCAATTCCGGAGAGCAAGGCTAGTTTCCTTCTAGTATTGCGCATTTTTCCAAGTCAACGCAAGAATCGGTTTGAGACCAAGTCACAGGAGGTCGACTTGCAGGTGAAAGACAAACATGTTAGCGAACACAAGCTGTTAAGCCAAAGAAACTCAATTAAATGCATAAGTACCTGGGCAGTGTAAGACATGCTGCTAAGGATGGTTGGTAGGGAGGCTCCAAAATAAAGCTAAAGAAAAATTTTGGAGGGTGGTTGTATCTGCTACGAAAGAAATAAAAAAAAAAGAAGGTTCTGGCTTCAAACTGATTTTCATAAGAGAATTTATAGTTACATACCTAACTGAGCGAGATATGAAATATGAGCCAAGGTGACACATGAATTCCCGCACTTGATATCCACCTAGGCTTCGTTAATGGAACTCAATTCAAATTTTGATAAAATAAATACATATAACCATAACTCTATCATTTTATGTTTATCGATTCTATAGTGAGGCATATATATATGAGAAGTAAATGTATCTGTGCAACACAATCAATACAATGAGAAAGGGTTCAACCTAATCCATTTTTCAATATACATAATGAAATTTCTGATGTGTTTATAAAACCAATTTGGTTAGTGAAAATAATTATAACAAATGAAATCATTTTAATGGAGAATTGAGACCCATAGAGGTGCCATTTCAATAATATATATATGCATGCAATTGTGCAAAATATGACTTGACATCCCTGACATCCATTCGTCAGGTAGTTATAACACTACGCATATTTTTCACAGAAAGATATTATACGAGATCTTAATATTCATAAATAGTATCCAGTTCATGTTACTTATCTGATTAAGTTGATTTTAGTTGGAAATAAAAGAAGGGGTTCATGTTATCCCCCCAATTGTAGGCCAATACACTATTTTGCCTCATAACTCACCACCCCCATGCCATGTCCAGAGTCTGAGAGTTAAAATTCATTGGGAAATACACTAGTTGAGCTAAGACATGGTGATATTACTTGTTGGTGATTTGTTAGTAGTCTAGAAAAAAATAGTGGTTACTCAGTTGTAGTAAGCATCAATGGTTTCTCATCCAACTACAAGCACCATAGATTCATGGTATGGTGGTTTCTCATCTCGGAGACACACACTTGTGGTTTCTTTGTCTCGCCAAGCACCCAATGATTTTAATTGAATCTCCTTCAATACCAAGATCTAGAAACACCACGTTCAAATTGAAGATTGACTAGCAGCAGTCCAAAATAGGTTGAATTCTCTCCATGATCTTCACACTAACATTGGACCTCCACAAAATTCTCTAGAAATCCTAAACCAAATCCCTTGTTTGAATTTTATTGCTTATTTATGGATGTCGAGTTGTGTCTTGGGTATGGCTTATAGGTAACTTCTTTTCCCTCATAAACATTTCTTCACCTACACACTAGCTCTCTAAGGTGGCAGAGGAAATCAACCTGGGCATCACCTAACCGACTTTCCTTTTCGTGAACCCAACAACTGTTAGTTTGTCCACTTAAAAAATATTTTCTAGTCACATTTAATGATCTAGGTTTGGCATCAAAATTATTGATATGGTATGGATGTTAATGTTAGACCCCATCTCCTCAGGACTCTTCCCATCATCCCTTCTCCTCAAATTTTAATTTTTAAATAATAATAAAAATTAATTATATTAATATTATAATTATTTAGTATTATTACTAATTAAAGCATAAATATTTAATTAATCCCTTTTAAGCATTAATACACAATCACTCTGATTTGGGTATTGATTAAAGCATTAATGCATTATTAACATTAAATAAGAATTCATACATTTCAATAACATGATTAGGACATACATGAATTTCTACATTAATAATTTCATTATATTAAAATTGAGTTTCTCTCCTGCAATCAAATATCATGCTGAGACTATCAATTAAACAAAAATGTTCATAAGGTTCTTAGTAAGCATAGGGGATGTTACAAACACCACCCCCTTAAAGGAAAAATGTCCTCAGTGTTCTATAGAACCGAAAAAAGACAACAAAAAATTTGAGCTTTATAGAAAAAATATTTTACATCCATTACATATCAAACAGAAAAGGGTACACTACTTTCATTTGATATGAATGCTTCCATTGCACCTTAAATTGCTCTATTATGCAGTTATAGAGCACAATATTTCTTTGGTCTAGGTTACAAAAATATTCCAAATAGGATTCTCCCTCTAATTCCACTTATATCATAGACCAATCGATCACATGATTAGAATCATGGGCATACATTTTCAATAACGATATGTGGAATATATCATGTGCCTTATGGTGGGAGGTAAGGCTAGTCTATATGCCACTAGTCACATTCTCCACAAAATTTGAAATGGTTCGCAAAATATGGGTGCCAACTTATCATAGGACCCCACTTTCAGTGAGCTACTCCACAATTTTTCCTGGGAACCATTTAACATTTTTCTTATACTAATAAATTCCTTCTCCATCTCCTTTAATATATCAGGTCTGAGAGTTACCCAGTTTACTGAGTCATCCAAACTAATGGGTGTACTACAACTTCTTACATATAGAGCCTTGAAGGTGCTCATCTTTAATGATTTAGGATAGCTATTTTTATACGAGAATTCAACTAAGGAAGGAAATTATTCCCACTTTTTTCGAAGGTACATGACGTACATTCTTAGCATGTACTCTAAAGCCCTATTCACTCTCTAGGTTTGTCCATTAGTTTGAGGATGGTATTTTGTATTGAATTCCAGTTGAGTTCGAAATCCAATGAATAGTTCTTTCCAAAATTTTGATGTGAATTTGGCATCCGGTCTGAGATTATCTTCATAAGAATGCCACACAGCCTTAAAATATTCTTCATGACTATTTGTGCAATATTGATGGCCTTGTGGGTGGACTTAACAAGTATGAAGTGAGATTCCTTGTTCAATTTGTCCACTATCACCATGATGACACCTTGTTGTCTTGGTGTTTTTGGAAATTCTGTGATGAAGTCCATGGATATGACTTCCCACTTCCACTTAAGGATTTAAATTGGTTGCAAAAGCACAAATAACTGTTTTTTTCCACCTTAACTTGTTTACACTTCAAATACTTTGCAATGTACACCATGCCTTCCTTTTTCATTAAAATAATACATTTTCCTAATAGCAGTAATCTTTTCCTGATACCCAAGATGATCTAAATTGGGTCTCTTATGAAACACATCTAAATGAGATTCTGCAAGTCATCTACACAGGTATATACTATCAAACTTTTAACTTTAGCATTCCATCATCTGTGAGTGTGTAGTTCTTACTCAATGGTCATTCTGTCTCTTTTCGTAAACAATCCAACACATACTAGAACTGTTCATTGTTAGGAAAAATACTAAGAGTTGGGGGGGGGGGGGGGGGGGTGTTAGAATCCGTATTTTTAATTCACTTTTACTTTTAATTTCACATTTAGAAATATGTACACTACTATAATTTATGCACCAAACATGTGTACGCAACTTTAGTGAAATAAAACCGTGTATATCTAGTTTACTTAATTTATCATAACTTCCATTAGTGAGTTAACCATTGGATTATTAATTCATTAACCATCCAATATGTAGTAAAGAAAATATAAATACCATCACTAAATAAACACACATAGAGCATTAGGATTTTAAGTGGAAACCCAATGTGGGAGAAAACCACCACTATTGTCATCTCTATCTTCTTCTTTTATTATAAGAAAAATGTTCATTACATCTTGTATTGGCATAGAATATTACTAGAATGCAGGCTACTAATTGTAGGAGTCTACAAGATCCACTCATTTTCCAACACCCACTGGAAGGGAGTTAGAACCCCCTGATCTCGTTTACTGACTCCTAGTGGAAGGGAGCTCCTACCCCCTCACTGAAGGCTCCAACCTTCAGCAACTCGTGGACCACATTTCAAAATATTTCACACCAGATCCACTTGTCTCAATCAAACATCAAAACTTGTATGCCACCTTTCGTGAAATTTTCATGTAGGACCCACACTGAACATTATGCTCAATACCAAGCTGAATATTGAATTTGAAATAAAATTACTAAAGCACTATAAACCAACTAAATCACTCTAACATCATCCCACTCAATACCGAAGAAAACCAATCAATGAAATGAATCTCAACCAACCATTGCAATCAGATCAAATCAATGCACAACCAATCCAATCAACAATGCAAGATATAGATAGACATCATTGACATACAACAACAAATATAACATACGTCATTAACTATCGCCATCATCAAGCATAAAAGTGAGCCCTAGTATATATACACGACCTCCTAAAAACATATATGTGTATGTATGTAATTGCCATGCATAACATCCGCATATATATAGATATATATATATCAACATATTACATAAATTATTATAGAATTTATACATGATATTGCTCAACCAAGTTTGCATATGTACACAACCTTTATGAGGAAAACAAACATACAGATCTTAAATCGATGAAACAAACCTTCACTGCAAACACAACTCACATTCCGCAAACTTCACCGCCAAAACTATAGATTTATGAAAACAAAGTCAAATAAAAAAATCACTATAAATACAGATCTATCATTGTTATCTACTTAAACATTTGCAAAAATAAAATCAATCAAGCATATATTTGAACATATCTAAGCCTTCTCCTTGCTCCATGGTGCACACCTATTCTAGATATATTACAAACAAATAATCCATTACTTGCACACTTAACTCCTTGATCTTCATCTCCTTATATAGCTTTCTCCTTTGCCAATACCTCAGGTAAATCCTTTGGTAATTTTGATGGTATTTGTTGATGGGATAAAATAGACATTGTCGTCACAATTACTATGGGAAATTACCATGGTAATGACCCATAGTATCCAGTTTTCCACGAGTTAGATTATGTATGTGACTTTTGTTCATAGGACCTGCGTATGTATGCAACTCTCCTTCACATGAACCACATGTACATCTCAAACTTTACATTTTTCATGCATCTTGTGACTGAGTTTCTAATTCTCTTCCATATCCTCTTCCATATCTGTACCAATATTCTTGATATCTGCGTTTATTCCATAACCATCATATGAGGACCAAGTTGACATCAAGGACATATTTCTCAAATAGGTTTCCATCAAGGACAACACATTAGCCATAATACCAAAAATCTCCCCTTTTGGACTTGATGGAAACCACTTTGGTTTTTGGAGACCACCTTCAAACACCAAGTCTTCTGTCCCCCTTTGACATTAAGGGAAAAGGGATGAACCAGGTTGAATGAAGTACTTCCCTTGTGGTGTTCGTTTTTGTATCTCAGATTTGTTGATATGAACTACGAAATCCGTATAGTGACCATGCTCCCCCTGAGCATATTCTATACCTTCTAAAGGCGTACAATAAAAGTACAAGGCTTTATGACTCTAACAAATATGACCTTTCCTATAACCAATGACACTATGCTCCAATGTTTACATCAATCACCCAACATAATAGGTTTACTTGACATGACTTGATCCTGTGACTGAATTTTACAATGATTATAGTATAGGTATTTTGATGACTGTTACATCAAGAGACATACATGACATTGATAACCATAAAAAAGAATCTCAATAATGAAGGATACTTTGTAGCAAGACCATGATAGTCATCAACAACCACCACACACCATATACGAATCTGCAACATAATCATCTAACAAGATCAACATAATTGGCATAATGAAAACAACATGAATATCCTTATCGTCAAGAAGCAATAGGAAGATAAGACAATGTAACATATATAACATATATATCCTCCTTATCAGGTGCATTAAGATGTAGCATTAATCAATAATAAGGAACCATTCATAACTTCATCATTAGAAACCCAAGCATCATTGATATAGTGATAGAAACACATATATGTTTAGTAATGACAACAACAATAACCATATAGCAAGATCACCAACAATCATAGTCATCATAATGAAAGAAGGAAAGTTCAAGAAACCATAATGCCAACAATGAACCATCAGAAGCATGGAAGATGCTCCCCTTGAACCCATGCCAACTCTTCATCATCTGATCACATCATATCTTTCTGATACTTTGCAACATCAATTTTCATCATGATACAATACCCTAGGAAACATAAGAGCATCACCAATAGACTCAACAACAATTCCAGAACCAAAAAGATAAGAATGAACTAATGGAAATATATCATAAGCTCCCCTTGAATCCACGCCACCTTTTTTTCATTATTGAGAGGCATACATGACTGTCTAGATAAAAAACCATGTATACAGGCTAATGTCTTTCATAAGAACCATGTATAAAATATAAACAATCTACTTCTACAATCGGTTACGATGTGTACATAGTTATGACATAGAAAACATTCAACATCATTGTTCAGAAGACAGAATTGATTAATTTTTCTATTATTGGGGGAAAATGATTTCCTTTGAAAATTCATTTTCCTTGGATGTTGTTCTGGTTGAATTCTTATATCTTTATCAGGTCTTTTAGATTTTGATTCGTTAACTTCATAATTGTTTGCACAAGCTTGTAAGTTAAATCCTCCTTTTACAGTGTCATGAAAACCAAGACCTGATTTAATGGAGGGAGACCTTTGACTGCTAAGAATATTGTCTAATATATTTGAGCTATCTTGAAATCTCAATTTCTTATCCTTTTATGCTAACTTACCTTCTAGAATAATTACATTAACCTCTTTTTCTCTTTTTGTCTTCTCTAGCTGATTTCTCACTCGATGATCTCTCCCTTAAGTGTATTTTCTTGTTCTTTAAATACTTGAAGTATCTCCTCATATCACTTGTTTGATGTGTCAAGATTATGTTTGAGAGAGATGATTTCAATTTCAAGTCCTTCATAGTAAGTGATTCTTTCTTTAAGTTTATTGATTGTTGCATCTTTTTTAGGTAGCTGGGAACTTTTATTTCTGAGTTCATCCTCTTGTCTTTAACACTGATCTTCTTTTCCTTTATACTTCTTCCTCATTCCTTCTTCAATTTTCCTTCCTTTTTTCAATTGGGTTTCTAATGTGAAAAAATATTCTTTTTAGGCACACTCCTTTACATCAAACTGTTGTAGTAACTTTTGTTGATCTATATTTTCATTTGTAAGAATTTTAATGTTTTCTTCTAGGGCCATTAGTTTTGAATCTTCTTTCTTTGCAAAATGATTACTTTCAGTTGTACCCATAAGATAAATTTCAATAGAATTATTATCAACATCAATACATGAGAAAGAGAATGGAAAATCAATTTTACAATGGTCATCACATCTACAGTTAAAATAAAGACTAATACCTGGTAATTCTTCATGAATATCTTCACTATATTATTCATTCTTTATCACTAGAAAGTGAGGTGTTTCTATAGATGAATATTTATAATATCTATAACTGTCATTGCATTTGATATATTAATTTCACTACCACATTTTTCTTGAACTGACTTCTTCTTTTGACTTTCTTTCTTCTCTTGTTTCTTTCCCATTGTATTTGATCCACTCTGAAGTAGTTAAACTTTTGTCGGAGTGACTTGCTCTGATATGAATTGTTAGGAAAAATTATTGAGGGGGGGGTGGTGAATTAAATTTTTTAATTCACATTTAATTTTAATTTCATATTCAGAAATGTGTACGCTACTATCATTTATGAAACCTGCATGTGTACATGACTTCAATGAAATAAAACTATGTATATCTGGCTTACTTAATTTTCGATAAGTTCCACAATTGACTTAATTTAACCATTGCTTTATTAATTCATTAACCATAATTATGCATTAGAGAATAGATAAATTACATCACATAAGAAACACACATAGAACACTAAGATTTTAGGTGTAAACCCAATGTGGGAGAAAATCACCGCTGATGTCATCTCTATCTTCTTATTTAATTATAAAGAAAATATTCATTACATCTTGTACTAGTTGTTAGCTTCCTATACCAATAGGTTTCATTTTTCATGATTGACTAGAGAAGTGCCAAATATGTTTGTTCCTTTCATGTTGCAAAGGTTCCATATTTTGTAGAATTTCACTATGTATAGGTGGTTGACTCTTGCCACAGTTGATGAATAGCCAGACAGTCTAATCCTGGCTAGATCATGTTTGAATTTACTTGTCTTAGAATAGAGAATAAAGGTTTGCACAAACAGTTCAAACTTGGCAGACAAGTAGTTAGGTAGAGAAGAAAAGGGTCTCAACAGCTTAATCTGAGCCCTGGAAGAGATAAGGGTAGACTTAGATAGGAGGACAACTAAAAGAAAAGAGAGGAATCAGGGTTTGCTAGTTCAAATGCACCCAATGAAAATGAAGAGAAAATGTTAGGTATACTAGGTTGGTTAGGAAGTTTTGATGGTATAGAAGCAGGTGTATGAGCAATTTGCTCCTTTGAAACAAGTTTTCTTCTCATAAAAGTCATAAGGTACCATGGCAAGGTGGCTACAAAACGAAGGGAGCATGACTAATTCCCCTCCCCTTTTTCCAAGAAACACTTACTAACATTCCCCCCAAGGGCAATAAGATCTACTCATTACCTTTAGTCCACTTCATCTCATAGAAAAACTAAGTGAAAAGGTGTTTTCACCTAGGCAAAACAAGCCACATTTCTTGTGTAAAAAGTCTTTATTCCATTTTGCCAAGTTTCCTAAACTTTATAACTTGGTATCCTTTCATTCCCCCCATGCCTAAGTTTCACTCTATAAACTTATCTTAATCCATACAAACCCATTCCACATAGTCATATTAACCCACTAACCCTATTATATAGCTTCTATGTATATTCCCCTCCCTTACAATGTATAAATACACAAAATCCCTAAAAAATCTAATACCCCGACCCTTGGCTAACTATAGCTATATTTTAAATTTTTTTAGGGAGTTATTGGTCCACCCGGGGCCAATAACAACCCTCCACATACCCATCGGGACTTGTTTAGCCTCTGGCTAAATAAATAGCCGAAACCCGCATATTAAACCCACAAAACCCATTTAACCCAAAGTCTGAAATACATCTCAAAAACATTACAAAACACAAAAATTAAAGTGGGTCCCCTGCTATTAACTTGCCGCCACCTTCATTACCCGCTAGCCGTCCAATCGGCGCCGACACATCTGAAGGTGGTCAGCGATATCGCAAGCCCTAACATGCCGAACTTGAGCGTCTGGAGGATGGGTGGTATTTCCGCCGTACCGAGGACTCGTGTCAAGCGCCCGACGTGTTTGGAGCCCTCTCCCCCAAAACCACTTCCCCCCAAAAGCGGTGCGGGGAATACCACTTACCACCCCACCGCCTCCCTGCTGACGTCATGCACACGTCATTTGATGACGTCACCCACGTTGCCGCCTGCCTATCTGCTGACGTCACCCGACATGTCACCCGCCACATCACATGCCACGTCACCTGCCATGTCAGCATCCGTACCCTGCTACACGAAAAAATGGCGTCATGCTGACGTCATCAGAAAAAAGTGCACCGAACCTGCCAAAGTCAAAATTTAGAGTAAAAAGGGGTGAAAACGCTTGTGTTTACCCATTTCTATTTGTTTTCTGTACACAAACTGTGCATGCTAAGTTACATGCAAAAGACTATTTTTGCCATTCAAGTCTGCCAACTAGCAGTTTTACTCCACAGCTTGGCCCCTCGGCTCATCTGGTCACCTACAAATCGGCCATTCCGCCGAGAAAATAGGTATTTACAGCAAATTGCTCCCGACCCTATTTTTATTGGATTTCACTATAAAATTGCCCACATCACCTATAATTTGAAGAAGAAACATTGTGTTGCTACCCAATTACCCACCATAACCTCTGTCTTGCCAAATTCACCATAAATCCGCTCATTGAGCTAAAATTGAGCTCTTTTGGCCCTACAAATTCTCCAAGAAACCTCGAAAGCTTCCTTTTGCCCACAATTGTCGCCCATTGTGCCAAAGAAGCCCATAAGTTCTGTCTCTCTAGCTAATTTCAATCCACAGAGCTAAATTAAAGCCAACAAACCAGTTTCAACGAGGAAAATCCTAGAGAAATCCATAGAGCCATTGTTTTGCCTATTCTGCTTACACAAAGCCAAAAATTTCCAATTTTTAAGGCAACAGAGTTTATCCATGGAAGGTCTAGTAGCCTTGAATATCACTCCTCTTAATGCACCCCACAAGGAATTGGAACATTTGCCCTTAGCTGATAAAGACTATCTAATTCAAGACCTAGTAGGCTACCAAAACCATCTGCAAGCAGTCTGTGAGTTCAGAAACAGTTACTTAAACCAAAATGATGTCTATGGCATATGGGAATAAAATCTACCCATATAATACCTCCCCTCTGTGAATATTTTCCCTAAGATAATTCACCTCTATTGTGAGAACTATGAACCAACAAACAGGGCAGTTAACAGTCCATCTGGGACTACCCTTTTTCATATTACTCCTGACTCTATAAATCAAATTCTAAACTTCAAACCAACCCACCTCCAGTTTCCTCTTACCATGAAATTCTTGCTGGATGAAGGTCCCAAACTCTCCAACTCAGAGATAACCACAATTGCCCAAGTGTTTATGAGAGCAGATCACCAGCCTAAGGAGCCACCTCCTTTCCACTATGCATCTTTCACTGAAGTGGGTAGATTAGTTGTTGATATGATATCTTTTGTTCTTGGGTTCAAGAAAAGTGAGCATATTGATGAAACCATATTGGTTATGATGTCTATATTTACCCCAGGACAACCCCCTGCTGTCAAATACAACTATGCCAAATTTATTTCCAACAAGATACATGACCAATTGTTGAGGCTAGAGAGGGAGGGAATCTTTAAATATTCATCCTATATCTATCATCTATTCTTATATTACCAGCTAGATATCTTCCAATTCCCCATTAGAAAATTGGACCATAAAGGGGAAAGGAGGTCTGTGATTTTTTGGACCCCAATCTTTCATGAAGTTCGTAGCTCTCCCTACTCTTATTGTGAGTTTATTGATTTATTTGTATACCCATTCTCTTCTCTCCTGATGAGAACTCCTCCTCCAAGATTGACATGTGATATGCAAAAGATACTACAACTCTCCAAAAACTATAAAATAGGTGACGGGTACTTTTACCATAATCACACCATTCTGAGGATATATGGTTGTGAGCTATGCCCCTACAGGCTGCCCAAATATGTGCCAATGAGACTGTTTGCCTTGGAATATTTCAGGCAATTCATCAATTCAGATTTGAGTCACTTCCATAGCACAAAGAAAAAGGCCCGATTGAAACTCAGAGACCAGTTAGGCCCCTTTGTTATGAAAAATAAAGAGGGATGGAAGGATGCTAATGAAATATTGGGTCAAACACTCAGACTCAGGAGAAGCTTTTGGTGGGTACCCTATGAACCAAATGGATTTATCAATGCAAGAAGGGTAAAATATAGGATGGCACCCTATGAACATTGCAGCATCCCTGACATAGAAAAGTTTGCCAACCAAGATGAGTGGGTGGAGGGCACACTAGTTGAAGAGTTAACCGAGGAAGAGAAAATGGAACAAACCATGAAATTTTTTGAAAAAACTCTTGACTTAGATTCTTTTGGGCAGGTATCATTCAAAATACCACAGCAAATCGGGGAAAGCTCATCAACTGCTACAACTTCACAACAAGTTGCCCAAGAAAGGACTACACCAACAATAGGGACAACAAAGGGAAAGGAGTTAGTAGTTGCAGAACAAGAAACAATGGAAGAACAACCAACTACCTCAAAAGAACACAGTCAAGGGAAAGCCCCTTCACTACAGTCACAAGCTCCAGAAGTACCAACATTGTAGACTCCTCTTCCTGAGGAGAGAAGTAAGAAAAGAGACCGAGAAGAGACCACACCTTCAAATGGGTCAACATAATAGCAACAGGCCAAAAGGAAAAGGGTAGATCCTCCTGAAGAGTACATTGTGGAAGAAATCACTGAAAGCACAAGAGGAGAGAGGGCCATTAGCCAATAGACTTCCGCTAGCTCTCATAGACAAGAAGGGGAGCGGTAGCATGGAATGGAAGTTTCCTCCTCAAGGTCACACACCAAGAAATGATCAGATATCAAGTAGTCATTTATGGAGATTAAGGCTGAAAATGAGTCATTAAGAATTTAGTTGTATGATCAATTTCTCAAGATGACACCCTCCAAACAGCATAGACTAATGGTAGCCTATGACATCAAGGAGGAGAAAATGATCTTAAGTCATTTCAAGCCCAAGGTTCAGCAACCACAGTCTGTAGCTGACTACATAAGGATCAGTCTAGAGGTCCTTGCCAAAGATATACACCCAATGGACCAAATAGAATTGCACAAAAAAACGGGTGAAATGGTCTATGCTACATTGGCAGACAAGGCAATGCTGGCCCACCAATTAAAAGAGGGATTGAGTAATACATCTGCTCAATTGGATTTGGAGAATATCTCTTCTCTAGCCAGAGACAACAGAATAAAGAATCTGGAAGAAATAATTATTGAGTTGGGACATGATCCCAAGGATGCCAAGGGCATCAAAGCATTGATAAAGAAGAAGGAGGAAGATGTTGCTTCCCTAAGAAAGCAATTGAAGCTGCCTGTCCTCATGCATTCACAAACAATAGAACTAGCACAAGTAAAAGCAGAAGAGGATGTAATGGATTTATTGATGAGAATGAATCAAAGGCTAATGCAGACAGAGCAAGAGTTGGAGAAAGCATTGCAAGCTAAGCAGGGAGAGTCGACCTCCTAGCCACCTGAAATGGCTCCAGCAATTGTTTCTGCTCCCCCCACAGACACAATAACAATCCCTCCCATTGAGCCAACATCAACAATAGGTACCGCAACTACAGATGCTACAACAGTAGCAACAACAGAGCCAAAGACCAGCATGAGGATGGAAGAAATGATGAAGGCAGTAAAAGAGCTAGAAGCTCAAAGAGACAAAAGAAAGACTAGCCAAGCTAGAGGTGAGCTATGACAAGTCAAAAATAATAGTGGCAGAGAAGACCAGAGAGGTGAAGACCCTAGAGAACAAGGTGAAATCATTGGAAAAGGATCTCACCTTACATAAACCTCTGGTAGACATTAAAATGATTTTGTGGACCAAGATTGGCCAGTCCATTACTGACCAATGGCTATCAATTCAAACAATCTATGAAAAAATTGAATTGATAGAAAGCGCACACGAGCAAATTCAAAGGGCCAGGGCATCATTAGGAAATATGCTTGAGCAGGCCAGTAGGCTCATCCATTTTCTGAACACCCATACTAAAGAACAGCTAGCAGCTTTGGAGATCTCGGACAGGACAGACACCATTTTGACAGTGAAGAAGGTGCTAACAATGGGAAATTTTATACAAACTTTGGAAAGGAAGTGTCAAGAGATGTAGATGGACATTAATGCCTTCACAGAGAAATTCACAAACTTGCAACAGAAGGGTCTACCTAGTTTACTAACAAGCAATCAAAAACTGTTATCACATCACAATATGCTCACAGGGTAAACATGTATGTAACAAATTATATCGCTGCATCATCCAACACTTCAGAAGACACAGGACCTCCTTCTGTACAGAGTTTATATGGCAAATTGGAGAATTTTTTTTTTATAGAACATGAAATAAATAATCTTTTTGAAGTCAAGCCTAACTTTTACAGGTATACTAAGGCTGATGAAATACTTGTAAAAATACAAAGACATCAGTTTCCTATAGAACAGTGGTGGCAGAGTATGCTGGAAGTTTCACCTAGGTAATTTGGATCTTTCTGCCTATGTACACTTGTTCAAATAGCAAGACACATGGCAGATATGAAGGAAGGAGCTCAAGCGAGGATCAAGACACATTAGAGATAAATCAAGAGCAGGTGAAAGGATCAGGACAACAATGCAGGAATGCAAATTAAAGACACAACTACTAGCCAAATTCCTGGGTTGAAAAGTCTAAAATATCTCGTTAGTGAATGCAGCCAGAACCACCGCAATAACTTCTACCTTTATTTCCGCATTTATTTCTCTGACAGAGTAGGTGAAGGAAGTTATTACTTCATATCTTATCCACAAGATATTTTGTAACTCTCTTTTTGTATAAATACCCCCCCAAGGAATGTATTCGAGGTTGGTGATTCTCCTCTTGGACTGCACTGTGACTCTGATATTTCTTAATACAAAGGCTGTTGAAATGCATTGTTGCTAGACCTTCTGAATGTGGATTTGATGATTCTAGGCTCTGCTACAGAATTCCTGTGTCTTTCTTTGGCTCAATAATTTATTCTAAACTGTGTTTTTGTGTTTTCTATGTTTGCAAATTTCATAATCTTAACAACAAGGAAAAAGAATAGCCCAGAACGTGTTTAAATACACTCTGTGTTCAATTCCTGCTGTTATTTATGTTTTCTTCAGAACTAGCATAAACATAAATTCTTAGATGCTTATGTTTCCACTAATTCTTTCACTTTGAAAATTGCCAAGGAATTCTTCACTGCTCCTTGAAAATGTTCATGCACCTTCCCTTTGCCACCATGATAAAGGATTCTTGACTGCCCTTTACCCCCTAGCTTACATCCCATCAATTTCCAGATCTCAATATTGTTCCAAAACTAATTATCTTGCTCTGTAGTATTTCCCTTTATCACAGAAACACACTCAATAGTCCATCTTCATAGACTCCATTGCCCAATGGAATAAACTCTTTCAGACTTGCATCCTAGCTCTGTTTAAAATCACCATCTAGACAAATTTAAAACAAAACTCTGCACATTATAACTAGCATAAAAACTTCAAAAAGCAAAGTTAAATTATAAAGAGAAAGCCCTCTCTAGATGCAATTTGGCTAGAAATTGCATCTAAAAGATTGGTTAGTGGTTACCTCGGCCGTATTCCCTTTTCTCAGAAGTTTTGGGGAACAACCTCAGTGATAACATCATTGTTGACTCCACTGGGGACTGAATGAATGTATGTTACTACTGTCTAATCTCTAAAGCTACAGATGGAGCCTGAAGTTAGCCAAGCAGCCTTTTAAACTGTCTTTGCTATGCAATCACAAGAGTAAATAAAAGCTACTTCAGTGTAACTCCAGTTTTTATTTAGATTCTAAACAGCTGTTTCAAAGATTTGTTTGGCCATCCTTGTTTCAAACTTACTTGAAGGAAAGCCCAATTCCTCTTACATTTCAACAGCTTCCTTCAAAGATATTGTCAAAACTTGTATTCCCCAAATATTCCTAGAAAATAACCAAAATATACTTTAGAAGCTAGCTCCAAAGAAGAAAACTCGGTACACAAGGTCAAACCCAGACCCAAATCCTACAGCTATTTTTGACAATCTAAATTTGATTGCTAAGAGCATTAGGAAACCAGAAAATCAAGAGAGTTTTGTTGATTCAAATCTTGAAACGCACCAGCAAAAACCCATTCAAAGTAAACCTACTACAGAAAAATCTGAAACCCTTCTTCCTATTGTTGTAGCTTCTTCCAGCTCACCTTTATCATTCCAAAATCTCTTTTCCACCCCTCCATCCACAACACTTGTTTTAGCTGCTATCCCTGTGCTTCCAGTTGTTCCACTTTTCCCTACTAATATAGCAAATAGATATGCTCCCCTGCAGTTGCCTGCCAAGCCAGGGGCTATGCCACAGGATTACTAGGGCAAAATTACCTATTTTGATGGTACTGGAACTTACATTGCTCAACAACATACCAAGAGGATGACAGACTATTTTGAAAACTATGAGATTGATGATGATGATGTCAGGATGAAAATTTTTGTCCAGAGCTTAACTGGTGATGTAAGGACATGGTTTAGGTCACTCCCTGCAAACACAATAGCTAATCCAGATGCCCTCTATCCGACTTTCCTAAATAGGTGGGAAAAGAAAAAGGACCCTTTACACATCTTAACAGAATATGAGAACTTGAAGAGAGGCCCACAGGAAAGTGTTTAGGATTATTGTGCTAGCTTCAACAATACCTACCTTGCAATTCCAATAAATCTTAGACCCCCACCAGACTTAGCATTGATCAAATTCCCTGATGGATTTGACTCAGACATGGCTTACTAGCTCAGGGAGAGAGCTCCTCCTAGCCTTGAAGATATGCAGAGCATAGCTGTGAGTGTTGAAGCCAATTTGATTTCCAAACGAAATCGAGCTAGGACTGAAAGAAGAACAACCTTCAAAGAGGAACCCTCTGCCTTTGAATAGAAACTTGATGCAATTATTAAAGTCATGGACAGGCTGGGAGATAGAGTGGAAACTATTGAGAGGAAATCTTCATGGGAAAGCCAACCAAACAACAATGCAAGAAATCCAAACTTTAGAAAAAATAAAAACCCCAATGTAGGAAAAGTTGGTCCAGACAAAAACATAAGGCCTCCCTTCCAGGAAAACTATGCAGAAGCCTCCACATCTAGTGAACCAACAGAGGACCCCCACATTAACCTAATGGGTCTCAATAGTGGCCAACCAATTTTCCTAAATTAAGAAGATCAAGAGGCTCATACTCTTAGTCAGTGTCAAATGAAATCAGGGGAATCCTTTGATTTTAAGCAAGGATATGAAATAACTGTGTATGAAGTCCACAATCAATACAACTTGAGAAGTATGAGAATAGACATCCCTGATGATCCCAAGAAAAAGACAATCAAGCAACCTAAAAACTAAACTCAAGGACTCTCATATACCAATCATCCCTAAATCAACTTCCAATCCAAATAGTCCAACTGTTGAAGATGTTTCAGACAAAGATAAATCAAAACATCACCCTACATCTGTTCCTCCACTCAGAGAAGTTGTATAAGAACTTTTGGAAGATGGTGAGCAAGTAACTCTAGTTCATCATAGCATTCCAGTAAAAGAGGCAGTTGTTGAAAACTCAGTTGAAAAACACAACCTTGCTGCCCAAAATGTCAAAATACAAATAGAAAAACCCTTTAATATGGAGGCTGAAATAAGTAAGTTAAAATTATCCATCCCATTATCTGAATTGGCTAGGCATGAAGTTTTTAGGGAACAAATCAACAGATCATTACAAATTTCAGAAAACAAAGATTCAATGAACATCCTTGATGATCAACCAGAACTTATATTTGGCCCTGAAGAAAATGGTAAAACAGTAGATGGAGGTGTCCCTCCCTTTTATGTGAGTTTAAACATTCATGACAAGGTGCTTCACAATGCAATGTTCGATTCAGGAGCTTCACATAATCTGATGCCTAAATCTGTCATGGAAAAGTTGGACCTAGATATCACAAGGCGATACAAAGACCTATTTTCCTTTGATTCCAGACAGGTCTGGTGTCTAGGCTTAATCAGGGATTTGTGTGTATCATTAATCCAATATCAAGCCAAGGCAATTCTCATGGATGTGGTGGTAGCTGACATTCCACCCAAGTATGGAATGTTGTTATCTAGATCCTGGGGTGCCAAGCTACAAGGATCTTTGCAACTAGACATGTCTTATGCCACTATCTCAGTCTTCGGCCAGCCTAAAAGGCTATACTGAGAAACTTTGATGAAGTATGTGGTAAGTAGTCAAGAAAAACCCCAAAACTTTCCCATTTATTCTATGCATTCAGACATGGACTCTTTTATCTTATACAACACTGAGATTCAAACCCAAACTAATGTAAAAATTGTGGCTTTAAGTCAGGATGAATTCCTAGACAAAGAATCCACATTTCAGATTCAGGAAGTCTTGGAAAACAATAAATTGACAGTCACACATAAAGAATCCCATGAGACTGAAAATCCAAATATGCTTGCTAAGCAAATTGAAAAAGCTCCTAATACCAGTTCAAATCAAGAAAATCTATGGTATCTGGAGTTTTATGGATCTGTTAATAAGCTAGGAGCAGGGGTAGGGGTTTGGATACACAATGTGAAGGATGACCACGCTGAGGGACATGCATTTAGATTAAATTTCAAGTGCACTAACAACATGGCCGAATATGAAGCCCTCCTCTTAGGGCTCAAAGTGATAAAAAACTTAGGTGCAACTTGAATATCAATTTTGGGAGACTCTGACTTCATCATTCAACAAATAAAGGGTAACTTCATTACAAATGATCTTAGGCTGGGGTCATATAGAGCTGCTACAATGGAAATTCTCAACACCTTTCTTGAATCCCAATTGACCAAGATTCCAAGGAATCAAAATATGCATGCCCATAGTCTAGCAACCTTTGCAAGCACTTTCAAATTGCCATTTAAGCCCAATCACCGATTCACTGTTGAAATAAAACATAGACCTACTGTACTAGATAATGTCAAAAATTGGTAGGTATTTGAAAATGACACACAAATCAACAATTTCCTGACTTTGAAGGAAGAGTTCTCAAGCACAAAAATGGATACCAACACTATAGAGGCAAGCAATCAAATAGATAAAATTGAAACACATATCTCTGCTGAAATAGCAAACCAAATTCTACACCCCACCAAGTTCAATAAAACAGATTTACAAGAAATTCATGAAAGGGAAGGTGAGGATGCAATTACAACAGAATGTGAAGTCATTGAGCTGAAGGATAATTTTCTACCTACAGGCCTCACTCCTTTAGAGGACATTTTTGACTCAAATAAAATCTCTAGGAAACCTAAAATGCAGCCATTAAACACAAAAATTGAGGACTGTAATTTAGGAACTGCAGAAAATCCCAAAATGATAAAATTGTCCAAAGCTCTGCCTCCTGACCAAAAACTAAAGTATACTGAACTATTCAAAGAATTTCAAGATGTCTTTGCATGGAGTTGTGAGGACCTAAAGTCTTATGATACTGCAGTAATCCAACAGACAATACCTCTCAAAGAAAACCAAAAACCTTTCAAACAGAAACTTAGGAGGGTCAGCCCTGTGCTGCTCCCTTTGATTGAGAAAGAAGTTAAGAGATGTATGAAGCTGGAATTATAGCTCCAATCAGATTTTTAGAATGGGTTTCAAATTTAGTGCCCACTAGAAAGAAGACAAGGGAGATAAGACTATGTGTTGATTTAAGAAATTTGAACAAAGTCTCTTTAAAGGATAATTACCCTTTACCCAAAATGGATCACATTCTGCAAAGGGTAGTGGGTGCTTCAAGGATATCACTGTTAGATGGATTCTCAGGCTTCAATCAAATCCTAATGCACCCTGATGACCAAGATAAAACTGATTTCACAACCCCTTGGGGAACATTCAAATATGTTAAAATGCCTTTTGGACTCAAGAATGCAGGAGCAACTTTTCAAAGAGCCATGGATATTGCTTTTGCTAAAGAGATCCATGAATTTTTAGCCATTTACCTAGATGACCTTACAACTTTCTCCAAATCAGATCAAGAGAACCTAGATCATCTCAAGCAAGTATTCTTAATTTGTAGAAAATATGGTATATCACTAAATCCAAAGAAATCATTGTTTGGCCTAGAAGAAGGAAAATTATTGGGCCATATCATCTCTAAAGAAGGCATTAGAATTGATCTGGACAGAATACAAGCTATCTTACAAGTCCCTCACCCTAGAAACATTAAATAACTACAAGCCTTTTTAGGGAAGATCAACTTTCTAAGAAGATTCATACCAAATCTCGCTGAGCTAATAATATTGCTAAACAACATGCTCAAAAAAGACTCCAAGGTTAAGTGGACAATAGAAACTAAGCAAGCCTTTGAAGAAATCAAAAAAGCTTTGACTCAAACACCAGCCCTCACAAGCCCCAATTTTGACAAGGACTTTATCATATTCTCATTTGCATCAGAACATACAATTGTTGTTGTCTTGCTTCAAAAAGATAACCAGGGATGTGAAAAAACCATAGCCTTCTTCAGCAAAGCCCTTAGAGATGCTCCACTCAAATATCAAATCATGGAGAAACAAGCATATGCACTTGTAAAGGCCATCAAGGACTTTAGAGTTTACGTCTTGTACTCTCATGTGATTGCTTATGTGCCCAACACTGTTGTTAAAGACATCTTGACCCAAGAAGGCATTGAAGGCAAAAGGGGCAAATGGATAGCTACCATACTGGAATATGACATTGAAATTAAACTAACAAAACTGATAAAAGGACAAGGACTAGCTAAACTCATGACTGAAACTAACTTTCAAGCCCTTGACATAAATCAATTGGATAATGAGCAGGAGATGGCGACTCCACAGATCAATCAAGCCTTTTTACAATCACCTTGGTATGTTGACATATCTTTTGTATTATTAAACCTGCAAGCTCCTCCAGGATTATCCAGAACTAAGAAAAGATTTTTGAAAATGAAAGCTTCCAAGTTCTGCATTTTAGGTCATGCTCTCTTTTGGAAAAACTATGAAGGTGTTTTATTAAATTGTCTAATCAAAGAAGAAACTGAAAAAGTACTTAAAGAATTTCATGAAGGGGATTGTGGTGGACATTTGTATTGGAAATCAACTACTGATAAAATCCTAAGGGCTGGATTTTGTTGGCCCACCCTATTTACTGATGTAAAAAAATATGAAACTTCTTGCCACAAATGCCAAATTTTTGAAGGCAATAAAAAGTTGCCGCCTCTGCCCCTCAAGCCCATTTCCACTGAAAAACCATTTCAACAATGGGGTTTAGAATTCATTAGGGAAATCCATCCTTCATCCTCTGGCCAACACAAATGGATTTTGACTGCTACAGACTATTTTACCAAGTGGATAGAGGCCATCCCTTGTAGACAAGCCAATGACTCAGTAATCATGCAATTCCTTGAGACCAACATCTTGTCTAGGTTTGGCTGCCCGGAGAAAGTTATTATAGACAATGCTGTTGCCTTTAAGTCTAAGAGAATGATTAATTTCTGTCATAAATACCACATTACCTTGGCCCATGCTACAGCCTATTACCCTCAAGGTAATGGCCTAGCTGAATCCTCCAACAAGAGTTTGATCAACATCATTAAGAAAGTCTTGGAGGAGAACAAGAAAAAATGGCATAACAGGCTTGTAAATGCACTATGGACAGACAAACTGACCACTAAGAGATCTATTGGGACCAGTCCCTATCAATTGGTTTATGGAATGGAGGCAGTATTCCTTTCTTCTTTGGGAATCCCAATGATAAAGTTGCTACAAGAGATACAAACAGAACCTAATGATATTCAGAGGAGGATCAATCAAACTATTCACTTGCAACAGACAAGAGAGGAGGTCTATCATAGAGCTCAAGTTATAAAAGAAAAGATTAAAAAGGTATTTGATAAAAGAGCCAAAGTAGAGGATTTTTTCATTGGGGATAAAGTTTTAAAGTGGGATTCCAGAAGAGAAGATAGGGGAAAACATGGAAAATTTGATTTCTTATGGAGAGGACCATTTATCATTCAGACTGTACAAGGAAACAACACCTACTTTTTGAAAAGCCTAGATGATACAGAGGCAGATGATGGACCAGCCAATGGCAGAATGCTGAAGCATTATTTTGAGCCACTTTGTTAAAGATAGCAGCACTTCAATTTGTACATATTAGAGTTTACTTTCTGCAGTTTATTACAACAATAGGATAGGGAATAGGTGACATCAAATTTTGTGGAAAGGACAAGGAATTGTGCCACCTTTGGGTATTGCATTTTAAGCTCATCAGAAGAAGCTAAAGAAGTAGACTTGGGAGCTGTGAAAATAATGAGAAATAATCAAACAGAGTACCCAAAATAGAGCTGCAATAATTGGAATGAGTTCATGAGAAATACAGACATTGCAGAGGAGCCATTTTGTGAACAACAAAGGAGAAATCTCAGAATACAACAAAGAACTAAATATAAGGCCATCTGACCTGCTGTTCTTGACTTTTCACTAGGAAAATCCATCCCCAAGTGGAGCCACTATTATCTTCCTATACCAATAGGTTTCATTTTTCATGATTGACTGGAGAAGTGCCAAATATGTTCGTTCTTTTCATGCTGCAAAGGTTCCATATTTTGTAGAATTTCACTATGTATAGGTGGTTGACTCTTGCCACAGTTGATGAATAACTAGACAGTCTAAGCCTGGCTAGATCATGTTTGAATTTACTTGTCTTAGATTAGAGAATAAAGGTCTGCACAAACAGTTCAAGCTAGGCAGACAAGTAGTTAGGTAGAGAAGCAAAGGGTATCAAAAGCTTAATCTGAGCCCTGGAAGAGATAATTGTAGACTTAGATAGGAGGACAGCTAAAAGAAAAGAGAGGAATCAGGGTTTGCTAGTTCAAATGCACCCAATGAAAATGAAGAGAAAATGTTAGGTATACTAGGTTGGGTAGGAAGTTTTGATGGTATAGAAGCAGGTGTATGAGCAATTTGCTCCTTTGAAACAAGTTTTCTTCTCATAAAAGTTATAAGGTACCATGGCAAGGTGGCTACAAAACGAAGGGAGCATGACTAATTCCCTCCCCTTTTTCCAAGAAACACTTACTAACATTCCCCCCAAGGGCAATGAGATCTGCTCATTACCTTTAGTCCACTTCATCTCATAGAAAAACTAAGTGAAAAGGTGTTTTCACCTAGGCAAAACAAGCCACATTTCTTGTGTAAAAAGTCTTTATTCCATTTTGCCAAGTTTCCTAAACTTTATAACTTGGTATCCTTTCATTCCCCCCGTGCCTAACTTTCACTCTATAAACTTAGCCTAATCCATACAAACCCATTCCACATAGTCATATTAACCCACTAACCCTATTATATAGCTCCTATATATATTCCCCTCCCTTACAATGTATAAATACACAAAATCCCTAAAAAATCTAATACCCCGACCCTTGGCTAACTATAGCTATATTTTAAATTTTTTTAGGGAGTTATTGGTCCACCCAGGGCCAATAACAACCCTCCACATGCCCATCGGGACTTGTTTAGCCTTTGGATAAATAAATAGCCGAAACCCGCATATTAAACCCACAAAACCCATTTAACGCAAAGTCCGAAATACACCACAAAAACATTAAAAAACGCAAAAAATTAAAGCGGGTCCCCCGCTGTTAACCTGCTGCCACCTTCACTACCTGCCAGCCGTCCGATCGGCACTGACAGATCTGACGGTGGTCGGCGATATCGCAAGCCCTAAAATGTTGAACTATAGCGTCCGGGGGATGGGCGGTATTTCTGCCGTACCGAGGATGCGTGTCAAGCGCCCGACGTGTTCAGAGCCCCCTCCCCCAAAACCACTTTCCCCCAAAAGCAGTGCGGGGAATACCACTTACCACCCCATCGCCTCCCTACTGATGTCATGCCCACGTCATCTAATGATGTCACCCTCGTTTCCGCCAACCTATCTGCTGTTGTCACCTGCCACGTCACATGCCACGTCACCTGCCATGTCAGCATCCATACCCCGTTACACGACAAAATGAAGTCATGCTGACGTCATCAGAAAAAAGCGCACCGAACCCGCCAAATTCAAAATTTCGGGTAAAAAGGGGTGAAAATGCTTGTTTTTACCCATTTCCATTTGTTTTTTGTACGCAACCTATGCATGCTAAGTTACGTGCAAAAGACTATTTTCTCCATTCAAGTCCGCCAACCAGTAGTTTTACTCCACAGCTCAGCCCCTCGGCTCACCTGGTCACCTACAAATCGGCCATTTCGCCTAGAAAACAGGTATTTACAGCAAATTGCTCCCGAGCCTGTTTTTATTGGATTTCACTATAAAATTGACCACAACACCTATAATTTGAAGAAGAAACAATGTGTTGCTGCCCAATTACCCACCATAACCTCTGTCTTGCCAAATTCGCCATAAATCCACTCATTGAGCTAAAATTGAGCTCTTTTGGCCCTGCAAATTCTCCAAGAAACCCCGAAAGCTTCCTTTTGCCCACAATTGTCACCCATTGTGCCAAAGAAGCCCATAAGTTCTGTCTCTCCAGCTAATTTCAATCCACAGAGCTAAATTAAAGCCAACAAACCAGTTTCAACAGGGAAAATCCTGGAGAAATCCATAGAGCCATTGTTTTTCCTATTCTGCTTACACAAAGCCAAAAATTTGCAATTTTTAAGGAAACAGAGTTTAGCCATGGAAGGTCCAGTAGCCTTGAATATCACTCCTCTTAATGCACCCCACAAGGAATTGGAACATTTGTCCTTAGCTGATAAAGACTATCTAATCCAAGACCTAGTAGGCTACCAAAACCATCCGCAAGTAGTCTGTGAGCTCAGAAACAATTACTTAAACCAAAATGATGTCTATGGCATATGGGAATCAAATCTACCCATATACTACATCCCCTCTATGAATATTTTCCCTGAGATAATTCACCTCTGCTTTGAGAACTATGAGCCAACAAACAGGGCAGTTAAGAGTCCATCTCGGACTACCCTTTTTCATATTACTCCTGACTCTATAAATCAAATGTTGAACTCCAAACCAACCCACCTCAAGTTTCCCCTTACCATGAAATTCTTGTTGGATGAAGGTCCCAAACTCTCCAGCTCAGAGATAACCATAATTTCCCAAGTGTTTATGAGAGCAGATCGCTAGCCTAAGGAGCCACCTCCTTTTCACTATGCATCTTTCACTGAAGTGGGTAGATTAGTTGTTTATATTATATCTTTTGTTCTAGGGTTCAATACAAGTGAGAATATTGATGAAACCATATTGGTTATGATGTCTATATTTACCCCAGGACAACCCCCTACTGTCAAATACAACTATGCCAAATTTATTGCTAACAAGATACATGACCAATTGTTGAGGCTAGACAGGGAGGGAATCTTTAAATATTCATCCTATATCTATCATCTATTCTTATATTACCAACTAGATATATTATAATTCCCCATTAGAAAATTGGACCATAAAGCGGAAAGGAGGCTTGTGATTTTTTGGACCCCAATCTTTCATGAAGTCCACAGCTCTCCCTACTCTTATTGTGAGTTTATTGATTTATTTGTATACCTAGTCTCTTCTCTCCTAATGAGAACTCCTCCTCCTACACTGACATGTGATATGCAAAAGATACTACAGCTCTCCAAAAACTATAAAATAGGTGGCTGGTACTTTTACCAGAATCACACCATTCTGAGGATATATGGCTGTGAGCTATGCCCCTATAGGCTACCCAGATATGTGCCAATAGTTTGCCTTGTAATATTTCAGGCAATTCATCAATTCAGATCTGAGTCACTTCCATAGCACAAAGAAAAAGGCCCGATTGAAACTCAGAGACCAGTTAGGCCCCTTTGTTATGAACAAGAAAGAGGGATGGAAGGATGCTAATGAAATATTGGGTCAAACACTCAGACTCAAGAGAAGCTTTTGGTGGGTACCCTATGACCCAAATGGCTTTATCAATGCAAGAAGTGTAAAATATAGGTTGGCACCCTATGAACATTGCAGCATCCCTGACATAGAAAAGTTTTCCAACCAAGATGAGTGGGTGGAGGGCACACTAGTTGAAGAGTTAACTGAGGAAGAGAAAATGGAACAAACTATAAAAAATTTGGAAAAAACTCTTGACTTAGATTCTTTTGGGTAGGTATCATTCAAAATACCACAACAAACCGGGGAAAGCTCATCAACTCCTACAACTTCACAACAAATTTCCCAAGAAAGGACTACACCAACAACAGGGACAACAAAGAGCAAGGAGTTAGTAGTTGCAGAACAAGAAACAATGAAAGAACAACCAACTACCTCAAAAGAACACAGTCAAGGGCAAGCCCCTTCACTACATGCACAAGCACCAGAAGTACCAGCACTACAGACTCCTCTTCCTGAGGAGAGAAGTAAGAAAAGAGACCACACCTGCAAGTGGGTCAACAAAACAGCAAGAGGCCAAAAGGCAAAGGGTAGATCCTCTTGAAGAGGACATTGTGTAAGAAATCACTGAAAGCACAAGAGGAGAGAGGGCCATCAACCAACAAACTTCCGCTAGCTCTCACAGACAAGAAGGGGAGAGGCAGCATGGAATGGAAGTTTCCTCCTCAAGGTCACATGCCAAGAAACGATCGGATATCAAGCAATCATTTATGGAGATTAAGGCTCAAAATGAGTCATTAAGAATTCAGTTGTATGATCAATTTCTCAAGATGGGACCCTCCAAACAGCATAGACTAATGGCAGCCTATGACATCAAGGAGGAGAAAATGATCTTAAGTCATTTCAAGCCCAAGGTTCAACAACCACAGTCTTCAGCTGACTACATAAGGACCAATCTAGAGGTCCTTGCCAAAGATGTACACCCAATGGACCAAATAGAATTGCACAAACAAACGGGTGAAATGGTCTATGCTACATTGGCAGACAAGGCAATGCTGGCCCACCAATTAAAAGAGTCATTGCATAATACATCTGCTCAATTGGATTTGGAGAAGATCTCTTCTCTAGCCAAAGACAATAGAAGAAAGAATCTGGAAGAAATAATTATTGAGTTGGGACATGATCCCAAGGATGCCAAGGGCATCAAAGCATTGATAAAGAAGAAGGAGGAAGATATTGCTGCCCTAAGAAAGCAATTGAAGCTGTTTGTCACCATGCATCCACAAACAACAGAACTAGCACAAGAAAAAGCAGAAGAGGATGTAATGGATTTATTGATGAGAATGAATCAAAGGCTAATGCAGACAGAGTAAGAGTTGGAGAAAGCATTGCAAGCTAAGCAGGGAGAGTCGACCTCCCAGCCACCTGAAACGGCTCCAACAATTGTTTCTACTCCCCCCACAGACACAACAGCAATCCCTCCCACTGAGCCAGTATCAACAACAGGTACTGAAACTACAGATGCTACAACAACAACAACAACAGAGCCAGAGACCAGCATGAGGATGGAAGAAATGATGAAGGCAGTAAAAGAGCTAGAAGCTCAAATGTCAGAGCTCAAAGAGGAAAAAGAAATACTAGCCAAGCTAGAGGTGAGCTATGACAAGTCAAAAATAACAGTGGCAGAGAAGACCAGAGAGGTGAATACCCTGGAGAACAAGGTGAAATCATTGGAAAAGGATCTCACCTTGCATAAACCTCTGGCAAACATTAAAATGATTTTGTGGACCAAGATTGTCCAGTCCATTACTGACCAATGGCTGTCAATTCAAACAATCTATGAAAAAATTTAATTGATAGAAAGAAAACAAGAGCAAATTCATAGGGCTAGGGCATCATTAGGAAATATGCCTAAGTAGGCCAATAGGCTCATCCATTTTTTGAATATCCATACTAAAGAACAGCTAGCAGCTTTGGAGATTTCGGACAGGACAGGCACCATTTTGACAGTGAAGAAGGTGCTAACAATGAGAAATTTTGCACAGACTTTGGAAAGGAAGTGTCAAGAGATGCAGATGGACATTAATGCCTTCACAGAGAAATTCACCAACTTGCACCAGAAGGGTCTACCCAGTTTACTAACAAGCAATCAAAAACTGTTATCACATCAACAGTATGCTCACAGGGTAAACATGTATGTAACAAATCAGATCACTACATCATCCAGCACTTCAGAAGACACAAGACCTCCTTCCAGAAAGAGTTTATATGAAAAATTGGAGAATTTGTTCGTTATAAAACATGAAATAAATCATCTTTTTGAAGTCAAGCCTAACTTTCACAGGTATACTGAGGCTGATGAAATACTTGTAAAAATACAAAGACATCAGTTGCCTATAGAACAATGGTGGCAGAGTATGCTGGAAGTTTTACCGAGGTAATTTGGATCTTGCTGCATATGTACACTTGGTCAAATAGCAAGACAAGTGGCAGATATGAAGGAAGGAGATCAAGCGAGGATCATGACACATTAAAGATAAATCAAGAGCAGGTGAAAGGATCAGGACAACAACGCAGGAATGCAAATTAAAGACACAACTACCAGCTGAATTCCTGGGTTGAAAAGTCTAAAATATCTCGTCAGTTAAAGCAGCCAGCACAGCCACAATAACTCATACCTTTATTTCTGCATTTATTTCTCTGACAAAGTAGGTGAAGGAAGTTATTCATTCATATCTTATCCACAAGATATTTTGTAACTCTCTTTTTGTATAAATACCCCCCCAAGGAATGTATTCGGGGTTGGTGATTCTCCTCTTGGACTGCACTATAACTCTGATATTTCTTAATACAAAGGCTATTGAAATGCATTGTTGTTGGACCTTCTGAATGTGGATTTGATGATTCTGGGCTCTGCTACAGAATTCCTGTGTCTTTCTTTGGCTCAATAAGTTATTCTAAACTGTGTTTTTGTGTTTTCTATGTTTGCAAATTTCATATATGTTTCATAATCTTAACAACAGGGAAAAAGAATAGCCTAGAACTTGTTTAAATACACTCTGTGTTCAATTCCTACTGTTATTTATGTTTTCTTCAAAACTAGCATAAACAAAAATTCTTAGATGCTTCTATTTCCACTAATTCTTTCACTTTGAAAATTTCCAAGGAATTCTTCACTGCTCCTTGAAAATATTCATGCACCTTCCCTCTGCCACCATGATAAAGGATTCTTGACTACCCTTTACCCCCTGGCTTACATCCCATCAATTTCCAGATCTCAATATTGTTCCAAAACTGATTATCTTGCTCTGTAGTATTGCCCTTTATCACAGAAACACACTCAGCAGTCCATATTCATAGACTCCATTGCCCAATGGAATAAACTCTTTTAGACTTGCATCCTAGCTCTGTTTAAAATCACCATCTAGACAAATTTAAAACAAAACTCTGCACATTATAACTATCATAAAAACTTCAAAAAACAAAATTAAATTATAAAGAGGGAGCCCTCTCTGGATGCAATTTGGCTAGAAATTGCATGTAAAGGTTTGGTTAGTGGTTACCTCGGCCATATTCCCTTTTATCACAAGTTTTGGGGAACAACCTGAGTGATAACACTAGTGCAAACTCTTACCATCACACAGGTTACTACTTGCAGGAGGCTACAACCTCCTGTCATTCTACAGAACCCACTGGAAGGGAGATTCAACCCCATGATCTCATTTATCGGCTCCTACTAGAAGGGAGCTCCTACCCCCTGACTAAAGGCTCCAACCCTTAACATCTTGTGGACCACATTTCAGAAATTTTGACACTAGATTCACCTATATGAAACAAAAATGAAAACCTATAGGCCACCTTTCATCAAAATTTCACACTGGAACCACACTCAACATTATGCTTAATACCAAAATGAATATTGGATTTGAAATTCAATCAATGAAGCATTATAAACCGAATAAATCACCGTAACATCATCCCATTGAATAATGAAGAAAACTAATCACTAAACTAAATCTCAACCAACCATTATAAACAATTCAAATCAATGCACAACCAATCCAATCAACACACACACACACACACACACACACACACACACATATAAAGCGAGGTGTTTCTATAGATGAATATTTCTAATATCTATAATTGTCATTGCATTTGATATATTGATTTCACTACCACATTTTTCTTGAACTGAATTCTTCTTTTGAGTTTCCTTCTTCTTTTGCTTCTTTCCCATTGTACTTGATCCACTCTCAAGTAGTTAAACTTCTGTCGTAGCGACTTCATCTGATATGAATTATTAGGAAAAAATAATGGGGTAAGGGTTGGGGGGGGGGGTGGTGAATTAAATTTTTTAATTCACATTTAATTTGAATTTCATATTCAGAAATATGTACGCTACTGTCATTTATGAAACCTGCATGTGTACATGACTTCAGTGAAATAAAATTACGTATATCTAGCTTACGTAATTTGCAATAAGTTCCACGATAGACTTAACTTAACCATTGCTTTATTAATTCATTAACCATAATTATGCATTACAGAATAGATAAATTACATCACATAAGAAACACACATAGAACACTAAGATTTTTGGTGTAAACCCAATGTGGGAGAAAATCACCGCTGATGTCATCTTTGTCTTCTTATTTAATTATAAAGAAAATATTCATTACATCTTGTACTAGTGCAAACTCTTACCATCACACATGTTACTACTTGCAGGAGGCTACAACCTCCACTCATTCTGCAGAACCCACTGGAAGGGAGATACAACCCCATGATCTCATTTATCGGCTCCTACTAGAAGGGAGCTCCTACCCCTTGACTATAGGCTCCAACCCTCAACATCTTGTGGACCACATTTCATAACGTTTCACACTAGATTCACCTATATCAAACAAAAATGAAAATCTATAGGCCACCTTTCATCAAAATTTCACATTGGAACCACACCCAACATTATGCTTAATACCAAAATGAATACTAGATCTGAAATTCAATTAATGAAGCACTATAAACCAACTAAATCATCGTAACATCATCCCATTGAATAATGAAGCAAACTAATCACTAAACTAAATCTCAACCAACCATTGTAAACAATTCAATTCAATGCACAACCAATCCAATCAACACACACACACACACACACACACACACCACAACACACACCACACACACACACACACACACACACACACACACACACACACACACACACATATATGCATAAATTATTACAAAATTTATATGCGATAATATTAAACTAGATCTGCATATGTACGTGGCTTTTAAGAGGAAAAAAAACATATAGATCTTAAATCACTGAAACAAACCTTCTTTGCAACAAGATATGCATATGTAAGTAATGAATCAAACCCTAATATATATAATCTACTTTCATAAATATGATATGTGCATGTATGTCATTACCATGCATAACACCCATGTATATATATCAACATAATGCATTAGTTATTACCTAATTTATAGGTGATAGTACTGAAACAAATCCCCATATGTACATGATATTTATGAGGAAAACCCATGTACAAATCTTAAATCACTGAAGAAAACATTTTCTGCAAACACAGCTCACATTCCTTTAACTTCATCATCAAAACAACAAATTTCTAAAAACAAATTCAGATCATAGAATCACTATAACCAAAGATCTATCATTGTTAGCTACTTAAACATTTGTAACAAGAAAATCAGTCAAGCATATATTTCAACATATCTTTAGATATTTTAGATCTAAGTCTTCTCCTTGCTCCTTGGTGAACACCTATAACTTGTACACTTAACTCCTTCTTTTCCATATCTTTATATAGATTTTTCTTTTGCTAATGCCTCAAGTAAATCCTTTGGTAATGTTGATGGTATTCATTAATGGGATCAAATAGATGTTTCCGCCATAATTACTATGATAAATTACCATTGTAATGACTCCTGATATCTAGTTTTCCATGGGTCGTATTATGTACATGACTTTTTTTCATAGGACCTGCATATGTATTGGACTCTCCTTCACATGAACCATGTATACTTCTCAAAATTCACAATTTTCATGCATCCTGTGACTGAGTTGCCAATTCTCTTCCATATCCTTTGTAATATCTGTACCAATATACTTGATATCTACATTAGTTCCATAACCATCATATTAGGACCAAGTTTACATCAAGCACACGTTTGTCAAATAGGTTGCCATCAAGGACAACACATTAGCCATAATTCCACCAATCTCCCCCTTTGGACTTGATGGTGACCACTTTTGTGTTTAGAAATCACCTGCAAAAACCTACAAATACCAAGTCTTCTCTCCCCCTTTGACATGAAGGGAAAAGGGCTAAACCAGGTTGAATGAAGTACTTCCCTTGTAGTGTTCATTGTTGTAAGTTAGATTTGATGATATGAACCATGAAATCTATATAATGACCATGCTCCCCCTAAGCATATGTTGAAACTTCTAAAGATATACAATAAAAGTATAAGGCATTATGACTCAAACAAATATAGAATTTCCTATCACCAATTCCTCTATTCTCCCATGATTACATTAATCACCCAACATAATGGGTTTACTTGACATGAATTGATCCCATGACTGAATTTTATAATTATTACAACATAGGTGTTTTCATGACCATTAGATCAAGACACATACATGACATTGATAACCATAAACATGAATCCCAATAATGAAGGATCCTTCATAACAAGACCATGATAGTAATTAGTAACCACCATTTACCATAAAGGAATCTACAACATAATAATCTGACAACAACAACATAATTGGCATAATGACATCATCATGAATATCCTTATCGTCAAGAAGCAATAAGCAGATAAGACAATATAACACCAATACCATATATATCCTTCTTATCAAGTTCATTAAGATGTAGCATCAATCAATAATAAGGCACCATTCATAACTTCATCTTAAGAAATCCAAGCATCATTGATATAGTGAAAACAACACATATATATTCAATAATTACAACAACAATAACCGTATAGCAAGATCACCAACAATAATAGTCATCATAATGCAAGGCAGAAAGTTTAACAAACCATAATTCTAATAATGAACCATTAGAAGCATGGAAGATTCTCCCCTTGAAATTGTGCCAACTAATCATCATCATCTGATCACATCACATATTTATCATTAATCGAAGAGACATATCAAAGACATTACAACATCTCAATTTTCATCATGAGCCAATACCTAAGCAGCATAAGAGCATCACCAATGGACTGCAGAAAACCAATGTCATAACCAAAAAGACAAGAATGAGCTGATGGAAACATATGAGAAACTCCCCTTGAATCTGAGCCACTTCTATTTAATCACTGAGAAGAATACGAAACTAGCTAGATCAAAACCCGTGTATGCACATGACTATTTTTCATAAGAACTATATAAAAAATATAAGTTGCTCATTTTTACATCCGCGACTCCCCTTGAACATGTTATGTATGTTCCTGTTCACATTTTATTCATCAATGCAATGTCAGTAATATACACATCACCAAAAAAATATCAAAACAACACAGAAAGTCATCATCAAGATACACATGCATAGCTCCCCTTGAGATCATACACCACTGATCCTGTGGACCTGATGGTCATCACCTATTTTCCATGAGGATATATAACTATCATTTACTTCTACAGTATCTATTAAAAAAACATATTAAATAAAATAGACTGCAGTGAGGACTATCTTATTTTATTCTAAATATGAAGAAGTGAAGCCATACCTATTATTTTTTCTTGAATTCTTCTTTAGCACAAATAACTTGTCTACATTTTTGAATCTTCATGCTATAACCTTTCAAGTGTCTTCTTCTATAACTTTGCATTTAGGTGATGTTAACACAATTGTGTGTCCCTTATAATCTATTTTTACTACACTTAGAATGTTTTGCTTTAGCCCTTGAACTAATAATGCATTAGCTACTTTTGCATGATTATCAAGTTTGGTTCTACCTTTAATTATAACTTTTGTTGGAGCACTATTTACAAGAATAAATTTACCATCCTTGTATTTAATGAGAGACTCAAATCTGTTCTTATCTCTAGACATGTGATGAGAGAATCTGTTGTCTATGTACCATTAATCTTCATATTCAAATGAGCACAAAGTAAGGCCACACTTAACTTGTTCTTATTCCTTTTGCTTAATATGAGAAGTGTTGGTGGATCTATCTTTCTCAGGTTTTTTGGTAACAATATTCTTGTTTGATTTCTTGCCTTGGAGGAAATCAGCTTGTCCGTGTGAATCCATTGACTTGTTTCTACATTCTTTTGCTACATACCCAAACTTGTTACAAGTATAACATCTTACATGATAGAAAAAGGGAAGATCATGACATTTCTTATTCACATTTCTCTTATTGCAATCAATATATTTGTGACCAAATATATTGAATGAAAAACAGTAACCTTGAAAGAAACTTGAATTCCTAGAAGTTGGTGATTTTCTTGTGGAGTGGCTATATTCTTGAGATCAAAACAATTTGTTCTCGAATTAGCTAAACTGTGTCCATAGTTATGACATATAAGACATTCAACATCATTGATCAGAGGAGAGAATTGACTAATGTTTCTATTGTTCGGAGAAAATGATTTCCTTTGAAAATTCATTTTCCTTGGATGTTGATTTGGTTGACTTCTTATCTCTTTATTAGGTATTTTAGAATTTGATTTGTTAACTTCATAATTTCTTGCACAAGCTTGTGAGATAGATCTACCTTTTATAGTTTCATGAAAACCAAGATCATATATAATGGAGGGAGACCTTTGACTACTAAGAATATTTTCCAATATCTTTGAGGTATCTTGAAATCTCAATTACTTATCCTTGTTTGCTAACTTACCTTCTAGAATACTTACCTCAATCTCTTTTTCTCTTTTCTAGATGATTTCCCAACTCGATGATCTTTCCCTTAAGAACATTTTATTGTTCTTAAAATTCTTGAAGTATCTCCTCATATTTCTTGTTTGATGTTTCAAGATCATGTTTGAAGTAATGAATTCTTTCCTTAAATTTCTTGATTGTTGCATCTTTTTTTAATTTTTGTTGCCTCCTATAACTAGGAGATTTTCTTTCTCAGTTCATTCTCTAGTCTTTAACACTAATCTTCTTTTTATTTATATTTATTCTTGATTCCTTTAATTTTATTTCCTTCTTTGAGATGGGTTTCTAATGTGAACATATCTTCTTTCACACTCTACAACAAAATTTTGTAGTAACTTTCACTCATATCTATCTTCATCTATAAGCCTTTTAATTTATGCTTCTAGGGCCATTAGTTTTGAATCTTCTTTCTCTAGAGAATGATTACTTTCACTTATACCCATAAGAGAAATTTCAGTAGAATTATTACCATCATCACTACATTAGAAAGGGAATGAAAAATCAGATGTACAATGTTTACAATGTCTACAATTAAAACAAAAAATAGTACCCAGTAATTCTTCATCATTATATTAACTATCTTATTCATTATTGATCACCAGAAATCGAGGTGCTCCTATAGCTGAATATTTGTTGACATCTATAACCGTCAGTTCATCTGATATATCACTTTCATTGCCACAATTTTCTTGAACTTAATTCTTCGTTTGAGTTGCCTTCTTCTTTTTTTTATTTCCCATTGTCCCCGATCCACTCTCAAGCGGTGAAGCTTCTGCTGGAGTGACCTTCTCTGATACCAATTATTAGGGAAAATACTCATGGGGGGGGGGGGGGGGGGTGAGTCAATATTTTTAATTCACTTTAATTTCATATTTAGAAATCTATGCACTACTATCATTTATGCATCCCGTGTGTGTACACGACTTCGGTGAAATAAAATTGCGTATATACAATTTAGTTAATTTTTCATAACTTCCATCAGTGATTTATCTTAACAATTGCATTATTAATTCATTAACCATCTAGTATGTAGTAAAGAACTAATAAATCACATCACATAAGAAACACACATAGAACATCAGGCTTTTAGGTGGAAGCTCAATGTGGGAGAAAACCACCACTACTGTCTTCTTTGTCTTCTTCCTTTATTATAAATAAAATCTTCATTACATCTTGTACCAATGCAGACTCTTACTAGCATGTAGGTTACTACCTACACGAGGCTACAACCTCCACTTCTTCTCCAACACCCACTAGAAGGGAGCTACAACCCCTTGATCTTGTTTATTGCCTCCTACCGAAAGGGAGATCCTACCCCTTAGTGAAGGCTCCAACCCTGAATAGCTTGTGGACCATGTTTTATAATGTTTCACATTGGATCCACCTATCTCAAACAAAAATCAAAACCTGTAGGCCACTTTTCATCAAATTTTCACACTCGATCCACACCCAATATTATTCTCAATACCAAATTGAATACTAAATTTGAAATACAATTACTGAATCACTATAACATCATCCCATTGAATACTAAATCAAACCAATCACTAAACTGAATCTCAACCAATCATTGCAATCAGATAAAATGAATGCACAACCAATCCAAGCAACACTACCAGATATAGATAGAATTTGTTGACAGACAACAATAAATAGAACATACATCATCAATTGTCATCATCATTAAGAACAAAATCAAACCCTAGTATATATAAGTGACCTTCATAAAATTGATCTGCATATGTACGTGATTACCATGCAGAACATCGTGTAATATATAAATATAAATATAAATATATATAAATATAATATTAAAATTGCATAACTTATTATAGAATTTATACATAATAATATTGAACCAAATCGACATATGTACGCGACCTTTATGAGGAAAGCTAGCGTACATATCTTAAATTGCTGAAACAAACCTTTGTTGTAAACACAAGTCGTATTCCGCAAACCTCACTGTCAAATATGCAAGTTTCTGAAAACACATTCAGATCAAAACATCACTATAACCACAAATCTATCATTATGAGCTACTTAAACATTTACAACAAGCAAATCAATCAATCATATATTTTAACAAATCTTTAGATCATTCAGATCTGAGTCTTCTCCTTGCTCCCTGGTGCACATGTGTTCCAAATCTGATTACACAAAAGTAATCAATTACTTGCACACTTAACTCCTTGACCTCCATCTACTTATATAGATTTTTCATTTTCCAATACCTGAGGTAATCCTTTAGTAATGTTGATGGATTCATTGATGGGATCAAGTAGACATTCTCACCATAATTACTATGGGAAATTACCATGGTAATGAGCCCTGGCATCCAGTTTTCCATGTGTCAAATTATGTACATGAATTTTGTTCATAGGACTTATGCATGTACATGAATCTCCTTCATAGGAACCAAGTATACTTCTCAAACCTCACTTTTTTCATGCATGCTGTGGCTGAGTTGCCAATTCTCTTGCATATCCTTTTCCATATCTATACCAATATTCCTGATATCTACATTTATTCCATAACCATCATATTAGGACCAAGTTGACATCAAGGAAACCTTTGTCAAATAGGTTGTTGTCAAGGCCAACACATTATCCATAATGAAAACAATCCCCCCCTTTGGAATTTATGGAAACCACTTTGGTGTTTTGAAACCACCTGCAAACACTTGTAAATACCAAGTATTCTCTCCCCCTTTGACATCAAGGGAAAAGGGTTTAACTAGGCTAAATGAAGTACTTCCCTTGTAGTGTTAATTGTTGTAAGTCAGATATGAAGACACACACATTGAAATATGTATACTAACCATACTCTCCCTGAGCATATACTGGACCTTATAAAGATATACAATAAAAGTACAAGGCTTTATGACTCAAACAAATATGACTCTTCCTATCACGAGTGACTCTATGCTCCCATGATTACATAAATCAGCCAACATAATGGGTTTACTTGACATGACTTGATCCCATGAATAAATTTTATAATGATTACAACATAGTTCTTTTCATGACCATTACATCAAGAGACATGCATGACATTGATAACCATAAACAAGAATCTAAATAATGAAGGATCCTTTGTAGCAAGGTCATGATAATCATAAAAATTTGCCATGCACCATATAGGAATCTGTAGCATAATCATATGACAACAACAATATAATTGGAATAATGACATCAACATGAATATCCTTACCGAAAAGAAGGAATAGGAAGATAAGGTAATGTAGCATCAATAGCATATATATTCTCCTTATCAAGTGCATTAAATTGTAGCTTCAATCAATAATAAGGCACCATTCATAAATTCATCATAAGCAACCCAAGCATCATTGATATATTGACAACAACACATATATGTTCAGCAACAACAACAAAAATAACCAAATAGTAAGATCACCAACAATCATACTCATCATAATGCAAGAAGGAAAGTTCAAGAAGCCATAATGCCAACAATGAACCATTAGAAGCATGGAACATGCTCCCCCTGAACCTTTTCCAACTCTTCATCATCTGATCACATCATATCTTTCTCACCAATCAAAGAGACATATCAAAGACCTTGCAACATCTCAATATTCGTCATGAGCCAATACCCTAAGAAGCATAAGAGTATCACCAATAAACTATATTAAACCAATGTTAGAACAAAAAAGAGAAGAATGAACCGATGGAAACATATGAGAATATCCCCTTGAATCTATGCCACATCTTATTCATTACTGAGAATCATATGTGATTATATAGATAAAAAACCACCTATACACGCGACTGTATTTCATAAGAACCACGCACATAACATAAATTGTTTATTTTTATATCCACAACTCCCCTTAAAAATGTCATGTTTGTTCCTATTCACATTATTTTCATCAATGCAATTTGAGTAATATAAACATCACCAAAAGAATATCAAAGCATCATAGGGAATCATCATCAAGATACACATGCGTAACTCCCCTTGAGATCATACACCACTAATCTTATGGACCTGATGGTCATTGCCTGTTTTCCACGAGGCTATGTACCTCTCATTTACTTCTACAATCTCTATTAGAAGAACATATTAAATAAAATAGACTGTTGTGAGGATCACCTTCTTTTACTCTGAATCCGAAGAAGGGGAACTATACCTCTTATTTCTGTCTAAATTCTTATTTAGTACATATAACTTGTCTACATTTCTAAATCCTCTTTCTATAATGTTTCCACTGTCTTCTTGTATAACTTTGCATTTAGTTTATGTAAACACAATTGTGTGTGTAACAACCCTTGTTAAAAATCCATCTAAAAAAAATATAAGGCCATGATCATGGGACATGTATTCCAATCTGAATGGTGGGAAAAACATCCTAGTGGGTGTTCATTCAGTTTATTATGGCTAAAGGAAATTGTAAAAGGCAATGTTAAAGGATTTGGAAAGGCAAAAAGGCATTTTGGCACATTTATTTATGAAAATAAAGAAAAATAGGAGAAAAGGAAGGGGAAAGGTCACAGGTTGCATGTGAGGAGAAAATTTAAGGAAAATAATTTAAAATAAAGAAAATAGAGGCCTCATTGATAAAAAGGCTTTTGAGGATCAGTTGGAAATATTTTGGCTCAAGCTTTTGCTCAGTTTTGGTCAATGTATCTTTTTGTTAGTCCAGTTTTGGAGCTCTCAGTTTATTCTCTCTCTCTCATACTCTTGGACACTTAGAGTTTTCTTGGAGCACTCTTGGAGAGTGTGGCATACTTGGATGCTTGGAGCAAGAAGCAAAAAGAAGAGAAGGAAAGTGCAATAGGACATCAGGATCAACAACTACAATGGGTTTTTCTTGTAGGTACCAAGCTGCATGTATGTTTTCATCACTAGTTTTGGCATGTATGGAATATGCATGTGGTTTCTTGGTTATGATCTTTCTTTGGCATGGAGGATTGCCTAGATTGACCATCAATTTACCTAGCCTTACCATTTCCTTGATATCCATGGTGTTTTGGGTTCATTTCCTTTTGTTTTATGGTTGGTCCTCATGTTCCTTTAGCTGTGGGTTGATTTACTAGTTCCTGGAGCCTTGGTTGGACAAATGCTCTAGAGCCTTGTAATAGCTTGGGTTGAGTTACTAATATTGGAAGCCTTGGTTGGAAAAATTCTTTGGAGCCCTTGGTGGGTTGAGTTACTAGTCCTAGAGCCTTGGTTGGACAAATGTTGTAGAGCCTGATGAAAACTATGGGTTGAGTTACTAGTCCTGGAAGCCTTGGTTGGAATAAACACTCTGGAGCCATGGAAGGCTTGGGTAGAGACCAATCTGGTGATGGTTTAAGATTTTTAGGTCCCTATACCACTAATGTAACCCCTTATTGTTATTGGTACAACCCCCTTATTATATTGTTGTGCCCATGTAGTCCCGATATTGTTATTATTGTGCCCCATAGAAGCCCACTATTGTTATTATTGTGCCCTTACATTATTATTGTTATGTCGGCTCTGATTATATTATGACCCCTTAGACTCCTATATATAGAAAGGAGGTCTTGTCATTTGTGTCATCTAAGAATTGTTCATTTGTGTAATCTAAAGGAGGTTGCCCCCTCGAAGAGGCTTATTTCTAAGGTGTTGATCTATATTTTTTTATCTTTTTGTGAGCTGGTTTCATAACATTTGGTATCAGAGCTCTGGCTTCTAGGGTTTTGCTGCTCCAAACAGGTCATCATGGTATTTTCGCTATACTTTTTTTTTTCTGTGGCGTTCGAAAAGCTAAAACAAAAACCCATTTCAGAAGAAATCTTTCTGAACTGCGCGTCCGAATTTCAGATCTTTTCTCGCTATATTTTTGAAGATATGATATGCGGAAGTTAGGGTTTTTGCAAGCTCCAGAATTTCATCTAAAACAGGTCATTGTGGTATTTTCACTATAATATTTTCACTACGAAGGTTCAGAATCTAAAGAAAAACCCCACGTGAGAAGAAATCGTTTTGAATCTTGGGTCCAAATTTTAGTTCTTATCGCACTATATTTTCGGATATATGATTTGAGAAAGTTAAGGTTTTTGCAGACTCTCAAATTACATCCTAAATAGGCGACCTTGGGAAAATCATCATAACTTTCTCTCTGAGCAACAAATTGAAATTTTGTAAGAAGTTAAAGAAAGAGGACAAGTTGTAGTTTTCTGTGCATAGTTTTTAGATCCAAAGGCTAAAATAGTGACATGTGGCATGTCGTATAAGTTCTCTCTATTGAAACATTATATAATCAGGTCATCTTACGAGATTGGGCATAACCCTTTCTTGGAGAATAAATTCTGATCAAACTTGCAGGGTTAGAAAGAGGAATTAGAGGGCTACTGCAGGAGAGAATTTCAAAACTTTGAGATATGAAACTACAGAGTTACAGTCATTTCAAGATTGAGCTCCTGAAATCAAGAAAAGGTGATATGAGGAAGTTTGATGGAAAGGATCCAATAAATTGGATACTACAGATGGAGCAATATTTTGATCTACAGGGTGTACCACTGTTACAAAAGGTATTTATTGCATCTTCATATTTAGAACCAGATCAATTTTTATGGTATAAAGGGCTTTGTTCTCTTAAAAAACTTGTTATGTGGTCAATTTTCATAGAGGAAATGATAGCACATTATAAGGATAGAAAGAGAAACACCTTCTTTAGAGCAACACCACAAAAATTGGAAGAAAAAAGAGAAAAAGGGCTTTGTTACAAAGTGGAAAGCAAAATTATGGAAACAAGGAAGTCTACCCCTCACAACTATAAAGATGGAAGTGTTGTTTCTCCTAGCCTTCCATAACCTACAAGGGTTACACCACAAAAATTGGAAGAAAAAAGAGAAAAAGTGCTTTGTTACAATTATGATAACAAATACATTAAAGGTCATAAGTGTGCTGAGAGGAAATTATTTTACATTGATTTTGAAGAGGAGGAAGAAAAGGATCAAGAAACCCAAAAGAAGAGTATATACACTAGGAACCAACCCTAGAGAAAGAAGAAATGAATCCGACCATATCTTGTAAAGCATTGGAAAGAATTACCACTCCTAAAACTATCAATATAGAAGGACATATCAAGAACAAAAAGGTTCAAGAAGTGAAAGATCACATCAAGAAAGAAGAAATGAACCTAACCATATGTTGTAATGCATTGGATGGAATTATCACTCCTCAAACTATCAATATAGAAGGACATATCAAGAAGAAAAATGTTCAAGAATTGAAATATCACATCGAGTCTCAAGAAATCAATTCGACCATATCTTGTAATGCATTGGAAGAAATTACCACTCCTCAAACTATCAAGATAAAAGGACATATCAAGAAAAAAAAGGTAAGAGTGTTGATTGATTTGGGAAGTACCCATAATTTTATTGATTGTAAGATAGCCAAGGAATTGAATTGCTTCATATATCCAGCACCAGAGTGTCAAGTGATGGTTGCAAGTGGAGGAACCATAAATTTCTCTAGAAAGTGCCATAATATCAAGCTATCCATTGGGGAGCATGTATTGAATAGCCCGATGCTTTCCATTCCAATGGGTGGTGCTGATGTTTTACTAGGAGTCCAATGGCTGCAATCTTTGGGTATAATAGCTTTTAGTTTTCAAGAACTTTTCTTGAATTTTTTTTGGGAAGAAAAGGAAGTTGAATTGAGGGGCATCTAAGGAAAACCTAGAAAGATAATAAACTCTAACAGCATGAAAAAGCTTCTAAATAAAGAACAATGGGGTGTAATTTCACAATTGTGTTCACTAGAGGATGCCACATCGAAATCATGTATTTCTCTAGATCTCCAAAATGTTTTGGACAATCATTCCAAGGTATTTGAGACTCCCAAAGGCCTCCCACTTATTCATGATCATGATCATGATATTCATTTGATTCCACGAAGTGTTCCTCCAAACATCAGGCCTTACATATATCCATATGCCCAAAGGAGTGGGAACTCATTCAAAAGTTGCAGAAGGTCCCAGTTCAAACAACATTGGAAGAACTTGACAAGGAAGGAAAAATCATATTGGAACCTAAAGCAGTCACAGAACTAAGAAATCAAAAGCTGCGAAATAGATCAATTTCAGAGTATCTCATCAAGTGGAAGAACTTACCTACTGAAGATTCCACATGGGAGGACAAGAATTTATATAGAAGCATCAAGAGCTACTCAAGTGTTAAGGACAAAACTTTTTGAAGGAGAGGGGCATGTTAGGTCCCTATACTACTAGTGTAACCCCTTATTGTTATTAGTACAACCCCCTTATTATATTGTTGTGCCCATGTAGTCCCCATATTGTTATTATTGTGCCCCATAGAAGCCCACTATTGTTATTATTGTGCCCTTACATTATTATTGGTATGTCGGCTCTGATTATATTATGACCCCTTAGACTCCTATAAATAGAAAGGAGGTCTTGTTATTTGTATCATCTAAGAATTGTTCATTTGTGTAATGTAAAGGAGTGTTCCCCCTCAAACAGGCTTATTTCTAAGGCGTTGATCTATCTTTTCTATCTTTTTGTGAGCTGGTTTCATAACAGAGATGTCTAACTGTGAAGTGGAATCAACGTTTGATGGGTTGAGGTGTTTTGGCCTTTGGAATCTCCTATTCTATTTTGATGGATTTTTCCATGATATCCCACATTCATGCTTTGAATATGACACAAGGGGGACTCGCTTAAGAGAGAATTGGCTCAATCATGTCTATGGTTGGTTGGTTCATGGAAGTCCCAAACCTGGTTGGCCTTTGCATCATCAATATGAGGTTATTTCTCCTTGTTAATTCATGAGTATTATACTGGTTTGTATGTGGATTATATGGATGTTGTCTCCTTGGTATTTCCGTTGTTATTATGTTGGTTATGAACATGTATTATGACAATGGTTATGTATGACTCTCATCATGTTTTTACTTGTAAATGAATGAACAATGTATCTATGGCCTGATAGATGAAATGCAACTACTTTGATAAGGAAATAATGCCTCATAACAAATCTCAAATAAGTATGAGACCCCTATGCTCAATTATGTTGTTAAGACATGTAGCTTTCATGTTTGTGACATGTTCGATGAAATGTCTTTCATGGCTAGTAGGGGTCCAGTCTACTCCTTGTTGACGTATTTGCAAATATATCTTTATTCCACAATGAAATTTCATTTCGGAAGGTGTCATTGAGTTCTCAGAAGTGACTTGGGCTTTGGGCCTGAAAAAGTGGCACAAATCCTAGTGTTGAAGGAAAAACACTGGGAAAAAATTACCTGAAAGCTCCCTTTCCCTTTTTGTGGGAGCTTCTAGAGCCTGCTAGATGCACCTTTTTCCATATCAAGGGAGCATTTAGGGGTTTTATGAACTAAAATTTATTTGGTCTCAGGGGATGGTTACTTGAGTTGTTGGGAAGGCTCCTAGGAGTTTTTTTGTTGATGTGGAAGGTCTGTGTGGTGTGTTTCCATCGATTCCACTTCCTTAAGGTGACTTAGGAGGTTGAATCCAATTATAGTGGCCTCTCATTGCATATTTACCCTAGTTGGTCAGTTACTTGGGTAGATGTGGGAGGAGGGCGTCATAGAGTGGTATCAAAGTGAATTTCTATCTCTTTGGGTCATATATGATACCACAAAGTGGTATCCAAGCAAGGTTTCATTCTCTTTCTGGAATTGTTGATGGTGCTGGACCTACCAACATTCAGGGGATCACCCCGGTATGAAGTCCCAACTAGACCTCACATCGTTTGGTGTGGGAGTCCCATCTAGTATGATGGTCCGGTTTCCATTGTCTTAAGGATTTTCCTCAACTATTTCTTGTCATCACAGGAGAGCGGTTCACTTCGTCTTCGAGAAGTGAGGTTCATGTGCCCGGTGAGTGTAAGTGTCACTTATGTCAATGGTTCTTTCACTGTCGAGGGAGAGGGTGAGAGTGAGTTCCAGGTCAATTGGGAGCAGTCCCAACACTACTAGGAACACATAACACAACAGGACATGCATAGCTTCTAGTGGAGCAGTCCACACAGATACGACAGTCACAACATACAAGGTGAGATAACATGTACAACACTCACAGAGCAGTCTGAATGAGTGTAACTTTTGTTACAACAAGCTTCATCTGAAAGGTATGTCTAATGTCTGGGAGAGCTGTCTACAAGGGTGAGACAATGTTAACAACATATACAAAACATTTCCATTAATAGATTATGAATTACAACAAATGAAGTAGTTCAGATATAGAACATTGGTCAAAGCAACATGCATTACAAGTGTTAAAGAGCAGACTTACAACAAATAAAATATATGTGTGAAAATGTGTTGGCCTGTTAGCACACTTTTGAATTAAGCAAAAGTTCCAAGACACATATTTATAACATACATCATTAACCCCGAGTGTGGGGCGTTGGAGCCATGACTTACTCCTCAAAGAAAATATTACAGACTCTCTTGGCTATGTGGGAGGAGCTGAGGTGAAAAGTCCTTTGCATGTACAAATGAGGGGGAATTTGTAGCCAAGGGTGAAACTGACCCTTGTGGTTGTTCGACTACCCTCATGACCATTTGAATTCCATGACTCTTCGACTTACATGACTCTTTGCTCAACAAGTGGATCTCTTGGACTTCTACGTTACATCACATTGATTCACAACAAGCCCATTGTGGAGATGTGGGAGATATGACTCATGACATGACTCGACATGAATTGACATGCCAATGCTGGTACATTCATGTTATTGCTAAAGTGCATGTCGAGCTATAATGCTACTGGGTGATGGATGTCTTCATGGTGTATCATAGCTTCACCTCCGCATGGTGAAGTGCGTAGAGTCTTCGATGGTCCTTGGTTTGCTTGATTAAGGTTTAGCGTGTTGTTCCTTACTTGCATGATGGAAGGCTTGATAGGCTCATCTGTTTGCGAAGGTGCATGTTTGTTGCGTTTGTTCACTTCGCATGCTTCATTCGTTCATCCATTGGTGAACCTGTCATTCTACATGCGCTCCCTTTGTTCATCCCATTTGTTGGCTTGCCATGTTCATTGGCGTATCTGTACCTACAGTCACTCATGATGAGGCAACATCAAATCCAAAACCTCCTAGTCTAGCATGACACATGATCATTCAGATGCAGGTGACTGGGAGAGGCAACAAGGCTATGATGCAAGATGATGGCTCTGGGAAACTGCTGATGAAAACTACATAAGAGTCAGTGAGAGATGGAGACAGGAAATTTGAGTTGAGAGTGAACTGTCTGTAAAGTCTGGCTTAGATGGGAGGCAAAATTGTGCAAATTTTGGGAGGAACAGTTTGGGTTGCTGGAGGGAAAGGCAGGCCTGCTCTGCCCATTTTTTAAAACGAATAGGCGGTAGGATTGGATAGCTAGATTTGTGCAATCCTCTAGAGGAATGGGTCAGGCTGCATGGAGGGTTAGTAGGCAGGGATTGTGTAGTTCCTCTGGGGAACTTCCTGGAAACCAAAAATACATAATTCCTAGAGGGAACTGCAAGTTAGCTACTACAGTCACTGGCAGCCAAAACTGCACAATTCTCAGAAGGATGGTTGCTCGGGAGACTAGTAGCGGAAACTACACAATTCCCAGAGGGAATTGGAAGTCTGTTGCTAGGGGCTACTAGCAAGGAGAACTACACTGAGGCCAGGAGGCCAGTTTGCTGAACATATTTGCAAAATTTTTGAGCTGAGCTGACTGATGCGAAGCGGAAGGCCTACTTATGAACACTGTATGATTTTTGAGATGAATAATTGGTTGACTATCAAGATGACTGACTAGGACAATTGCGCAATTTTATGACAAAGATAGGGATGGGCACTTGGTGTTTGTCTGGCATGTTTGTGCAATTTCCTTAGTCAGTTGAGCGGGTGAGGTCAGTGGTCTCTACACAATTTTTTATGGGAGTCAGTCTCGATTTGACCATCGGGTTCGACTGTCTGGGTGGCCAACATGAGAGTTGATTGGATTTCTTGAGGGAAGTGCAGCTTGAAAAGACTAGCTTGGTGCTTCTGCGTTGTTTTGGTTGACATTCGATCGAGTCAATGGCAGGGTGATGGTCCGGCTGTCAGAGGGGAGTCTGGTCATCAGAACCTTTAGCAAAAGGCTAAGTGTGTGAACAATCGAAAGATGCATAGGTGATCATATGAGCACACACTCGCATGACTTGACGATGAAATGACCAAACCATCCAGACACACATGTTCATCAAGACTGATCGATGATGTATGTGACAAGCATGATACTTATGATTTATCATTCATTGATCAAGATGACACTTGCGTGACAGTGAATATCACTCCATGTGTGAGTGCAACAGATTCTCTCATAGGAAACACAACAAGCACATATGAAGTGAAGACTTTGAGCATAGCCAGAACATGGTTGTAAGCATCACTTAGACATCAACATGTAGATACTTGAATGTAATGAAAAAGCAAGGCAAATGTAAAGACTCACACAAGCTCACTGAGTGAACACGAGTGTGTGCAGTCATCAAGTGAAACTTTTCAAGGGAGGCTCTGAAATTGGTGCAGGCCAAAATTTTGGAGGGTGGTTGTAGCCGCTACAACATCAATGTATGGTTTTTGTTCTCTTTGGGTATTATTTGATACCATAGAGTGATATCAGAGCATGGTTTTATTCTCTTTGGGTAGTTTCTAGTTTCCATTCTCCTTGTATGATATTTAATACAACAGAGTGGTATGAGAGCATGGTTCGCCTCTTGAACTGGATGGAAGGTGTGTTGGTCATGCATTCATGTCAATTGAATGTGTTCCTTATGCTTGAAGTCCATGTGCTTGTTTCATTTGCATGGTGTTGATCATGGTTGTAGTGATGTCACCATGTGAAGGTTGATGGTGTTCCTGTGGGATGCGTCGTCATGAGTGTATGGTTGTACATGCATTTTTTATGCATTTCGATGTCTATATGTTTTTCTTCATTCATTTTCAGGTGATGGTTGTTGTGCATAAGGTTATTGTATGAAATTAGGTCATCATGATGATATTGGTATGTTATTATATTAATGTGTTGGTGGAGATAGAGCAGGAGATGTAGATCATTAAAGTGAAGTTGCAACAATGGACTTAGGGGTAAGAGAAGATCATCATATAGGTTTGTATGGTGGGCATTTAGGTATGTTGGTTAATTTTTTTTATAAGCATTTGGGTTACTAATATGTTTGTCATTTTATTATTATTATGGTTACCTGTATGATAAATACTAGTTGATTAGTGTAGTCATATGCACATGTGTTGGATAGTCATGAATGATAATAACATGTGGTTGTCTGCATTGTTATTGTTGTTTTATGATAGTTAAATTTATGATTATGTTATATGTTGTTGATGAACATGCTACATGTTAACTTCTTGTTGTTATATGTTAGTTAATGATTAGGGTTATTGCATTAATATATTGATGTTACATGTAACATGCTAAACTAGATTAGCTTATGCAGATGGTTAGGGTTATGACATTAAGGTATGAGTTTGACTATGTCATCTATTTGATGTTTGAGTGTTTGATCTAGTTGATTTATTTAACACGGTATGTTTGCCAGTTAGTTGAATGTTTTATGAATTTTATAATCTAACTATGTGTATGTAAGATTTCTTGAAGGAATGATCTTGTTTTAAGATGGTTTTATTCACACATATGTGTTGAGATAGGTAAGTAGGTGATAGTTGTAGCATTATGTCTAATGACTTTGAGTTGACTATGGATTATGACATGATTGTTAGTCTTGGTAAAGGTTGATTTCAAATGAGTAGATATGTTGTTTTGATCTTTGGAACATGTGGCTGACATGTGGGTTTAGTTGCACGGCAACATGATTGGCACAACAAGGTAAGATAATTGGTATATTGTTATATTTATTTATGCATTGATAGTTATGTGTTATGGAAGTATGATACAAAGAATTGCATGGCAAATAAATTTCCATGGTATCTTTATGAAGGATCAGGTTCATCTTTTCCTTGGAAGCACTGGGAACCCATGGGGATTGGGTCATGATGTTTGTTGAGAGTCTTGTGCTTTTGGTACCTTGTCATTTTCTTGCGCTTGATTTTCAATTTTTTATGTCTAGTGTATGATCATGCCACTTTGTTTGTAGTGTCATATTGTTATTGGTTTTCATGATTTTCTTCTTGGTTGCTTCTTATTCTTTCCTTTTATGTTTTGAGGGTATTGGGAATTGGTTGGGAAAGAAGAAAGTTGATGGAACTCTGGGAGAGATGTGTTGAACCCAATAGGTAATGAAAGACTTATATGAAGTTGGTGCATGGGTAAGGGTAGATAAAGGTGAGAGTATGACAATTGACTAAGCTGATTGGGTCCATTAGTGTAAATGGATGGTGGCAGAACAATCGTGATAAAGCTAACAGGAAAGGTAAAGTGAATGGATGTGAGGCATCTGATTTCTTGGCTATGTTCGGAATGGTTGTTCTCAATGTTGTGCATACTGTGTATGGATAAAGGGATTTCTCTTAACCTTGACCTTATGGTATTTGGTAATTATGTTGTGATCATGCTTATGCTAATGTTTATATATATTCATGTATATATGTATGTATGTATGTCATTGTTTGACATGATCATGATTGTTTTATGTTGATGTGAATATATATATATATATATATATATATATTATATAATATATATATATATATAATAGATATATATATATATATATATATATATATATATATATATATATATCTGCGTGTGTGTGTGTATACCATTGTTTGATAGGGTCATCAGGAATCATTCTTACGGAGGAATTATTGCTTATGCAAGTGAATGGCACGGAGAGATTCTTGGTTCATGAGGAATCAAGTGGGAAGAGTAGCTTGACAAATATCCAAGGTCAATATCATGTGGATATGAATTGAATTATGTGATTATACTGTGTCTATGTTTATGTTATGGAGAGGCTAATGCTGAGAGATACATTAGCAGAATGAAAATAACATGATATATGACATGCTAGGATAATCATGGATGGATGAGAGACGTTGGAAACAAGGTTGTTTGGTACGAGTAGTGTGGTCTTGGATGTGCAATGCTATTGTTGTGTATATGTTGTGCATACTTTATATTCGACGAATGTACCTATGGTCTTGTGTTCATATTGCATATCTAGTGCTAGGTATAGATGGTGCTATGTTCATGTTGGATATGCAGTGTTGTGTACATATCATATTGTGCACATGATGGATATGTCACGTTGTGTGCATATGGTGTTGTGCGCATGTTGGATATGTAGTGTTGTGTACATATGATGTTATATACATGTTGTATATGTAGTGCTATGTACATATGGTGTTGTGTGCATGAATACAAGTGGTACTATGTACATATGGTGTTGTGTGCATGATTGTACATGTGGTGCTATGTGCATGTGGTGATGTGTACATGTTGTACATGTGGTGCTGTGTGCAGGGGGTGTTGTGTATATGTCATGTATGTGGTGTCATTTACATGTCATGCATGTGTTACTATGTACATGTGGTATTGTGTACATGTTGTACAGGTGGTGCAATGTACATGTGGCTCTGTATACATGTTCTGCAGGTGGTTCCATGTACATGTGATGTTGTGCATGTGGTGTTGTCTATATGTGGTACTATGTACATGTTGTACATATGGTACTAGTGTACAAGTGGTATTGTGTGCGTGTCTTACATGTGTTGCGAGCATGTAGTACTATGTATGTGCATTGTGTAATCATGGTATCGTGACATATGTATTCACTGTGTTGTAATATTTGTATGTATTTTTGTTGTGTTGTACACCAAGTGTAGGCATATGTATTGTGGTGTGGTGTACACCAGATGTAGGAGTATGTATTTTGTTTTGTTGTAAATTGGGTGTAGGTGTATGTGTGGTATGTCAGGTATAGGTGCATGTATGGCATGGTGTTGTATGTCGTGTGTGGTTATATGTGTGTGATGCGCTATGTGTATGTGCATATGGTTTAGGAGAAGGCATTGGTTGTTTTATTGGTGTGACAATTGACCTTGTGTGTGTATGTAATAAGGACAAAGGTAGAAGCTAAGGATTGATTAAAGGATTAAGTATTAGTATTTTAGTTGAGTTCTATTATGCATGTATTTTATGATTCTAGTCTATAATGACTACATTGGATCTATGATTATGGTTTATGATAGTTACATGTGATTTATGGTTTTGATATATGATGGTTATGTTTTGAGCTAACCTATGTGATAAGTTTATACATGATGATTGGTCAAAGATGATAATTTGATTTATTGTGGGAGGAAGCAAAAAAAATTGGAAGTATACCTTATTGATGGGCCACTGATGAGGTATTATGTGAATTGTTTTAAAATATATTTCTAAGCTAATGGCAGTTGTGTGCATGGTACAGGAAAGCATGGGAAATGCCCAGGTTGGGTGGTTGAAATCGACTGCAATAATTAGCAACATCAGTAAAATAAATTGGAATAGGTAGCAGTATGCTGGTAAAGCACTTCAGTAGTAGGGCCATTGTGGGAAACTGGTACCCAATATTTTCCATTGATTTCCATGAGCATGCTATGACTGATATGATGGTTTTAAGGTAGGGATATCCCTTGGTTTTTAAAGCTTTCGATGTGAGGAAACCTTGTCAAGGGATGGACTACTCGGGATGGGGGTGCCAATGGAACTTGGAAGGTGTGTGACTGCATGGAAGGGGGTAACTGGATTTCCCAAGGGATAATGTAACAAAGAAGGGAAGGCTAGGGATATATTTGTTTTGGTCACTAGCATTGCCATATGGAACTAGACATACATTAGGAGTGTGCCCTGGAACAATGCGCTGGTAACTATTCACTGAGAGGACAAGTGGTACAGGATTATAACATTGCATGTTGGATGTAAATTTGACCTTACAGTGGAATCTAGACTTCCTGGGAAGGAGGTGAGTCCTGGTATTACTTTGAGGGTGGAGGTGTGAACCTATGAATTCCCTTGTTGCAGATGTAGGCATCATATCCTTTTATTTGCTGGTTGAGAAAATGTGCATATGTGCATATGTGTGTATTATTTTAAATATTGTATCGAGCTAGATTTATAAATCTCCATAGACAATATGGTTATTTTCTTGTTGAAGCAAATGTGTATGCATGTATATGTGGTTATTTTTTAAATATCATAATAAGTTGTGTTATAAAGCTCTAGTAAATTGTATGTTTGTCATGTTTTAACAGAGCGTCATTATAGATACTGCAATGAACTATGTTATAAATCTCCATGCGTAGTATGTTTTGTTTTTAATGGTCTTACTAGTTATAGGTGTCATTTAACATTAAGGATGGTGTTCCCCCAAGGGGGAGGGAACTATAATAGCCTTGGTTAAAAATTCTTTTAAAAACAAATATAAGGCCATGGTCATGAGATAGGTATTCCAAGTTGAATGGTGGGAAAAACATCCTAGTGGGTGTTTATTTAGTTTATTATGGCTAAAGGAATGTGGTAAAGGCAATGGAAAAGGCTTTGGAAAGGGAAAAAGGTAGTTTGGCATATTTATATATGAAATTAAAGGAAAATAGGAGAAAATGAAGTTGAAAGGTCACAGGTTGCATGTGAATAGGAAATTGAAGGAAAATAATGGAAAATGAAGAAAATAGAGGCACCATTGATAAAAAATGATTTTGAGGATTAGTTCGCAAGATTTTAGCTCAAAATGTTGCTAAGGTTTGGTTAGCCTTTTTGTCAGTTCAATTTTGGAGCTCTCATTCTATTCTCTCTCTCTCCTACTCTGGCACACTTAGAGTTTTCTTGGAGCATTATTGCAGTGTGTGGCATACTTGGATTCTTGGTGTTAGAAAATTATATATTACAAAGCAATGGAGCACATAAATTATTGCAGAAATATAAACATAGAAAACACATAAAATAGGAGAGACACAGATATACGTGGTTCAACCAGTTTGGACTATGTCCACGGAGAAACAACCAGTCCTTCCTTTTATATTATCCAACAAACTGAAGAGGTAAAACCTACAATAGATCCTCTGTAATTCCCTCTTTTCTCTCAATCTCCTCTTTCTTCCTTACTCAGAATATAGATCTACATAGACACAAAACAATTCCCTAATATATAGCGAGGGGTTTCCTTCTAGGGAAAAACCCTAAATTAAACATAACTTCTACCACCAAATCTCCACCTAATGAATGACCCAGATTAACCCCCCATGCAGCGAATATTTTACCCCCCCATCCCCCCCCCCTGCAATGAATATTTTACGGGAGGTGTTGCCGCCCCATTACGAACTGGGGTCCAATGTGGTGATACCTTTGAATGCAGAAGATAATCACGCTCCACACCCAACAATCTCCCACTTGGAGACTGATTATAGAAACTCCACCGCTGCTTCATTTGCTGGACAATGACTCCACTTTGGACCTGGTTGCTTCTCATCTTATTCATCATACTGGAAGACCAATTGAAACTGAGCAAACTCTCAGTTTCTCCCTGGTTACAACTTTTGTTAGCATATTTGTAAGATTCTGGCTAGTGTGTATCTTTTCCAACTTCAATTGTCCATCTTCCAACACTGACCATATGAAATGGTACTTGAGATGTATGTGTTTAGTCTTGGAATGAAATGTAAAGTTCTTTGCAAGATGTATGGCACTCTGGCTGTCACTGTATAACCTACCTGAATCCTGCTTCTTACCCAATTCATCCAGAAACCTTTGTAACCAAATCATTTCTTTACTAGCCTCTATAGCAGCAACATACTCTACTTCTGTTATTGAGAGTGCAACAACACTTTGCAGTTTTGAGACCCAACTAACAGTTGTTCCATCTACAGTAAACACATACCCTATTGTGCTCCTCCTGTTATCTCTATCACCTACCATGTCTACATCAACATATCTCTATAGAGAAATGTTTGAACCACCAAAGCACAATGCTTTATTTGTGGTACCTCTCAAATACTTGAGAATCCACTTCACTGCCATCCAATGTTCTTTTCCTGGATTGTTCATGTACCTGCTTACAACTCCCACTGCATGTGTAATATCAGGCCTTGTGCAGACCATTGCATACATTAAGCTTCCAACTACTGATGCATATGGAACTTTATACATATGAGCCATTTCTTCCTGATTCTTGGGATACTCCTCCTTACCTAATTTGAAATGGCTAGGAAAAGGTATACTAACTAGTTTTTCATTCTACATATTAAACCTTTTCAACACCTTTTCTATGTACTCACTTTGATACAAAGTTAATTTGTGATTCTTCCTGTCTCTATTATTCTCATACCAAGGATTTGTTTTGCAACAACCAAATCCTTCATTGCAAATGAGTTCACCAATTTTCTTTTGAGCACATTTATTTCCTGCATGTTAGAACCTATAACAAGCATGTCATATACATACAATAACAATATAATATAGCTACCATCATTTTTCCTTTTGAGATAAACACAATGATCATAGTGACATTTAGTATAACCTTGTTCAGACATAACCTGTCAAATTTTAGACACCACTTCCTTGGAGCATCTTTTAAGCCATACAAGATCTTGTTCAACCTGCACACTAGTTTCTCCTTCCCTTTTACCTCATATCCTTATGGCTGCTACATATATTTCTCTTCCTCCAAATCCCCATGGAGAAAGGTTGTCTTTACATCTAACTACTCAAGATGCAAATCTTCAGTGGCTACTAGACCTAAAATAGTTATGATTGAAGTCATTTTAACAACAGGAGAAAATATCTCATCAAAATCTATACCTTTTTTCTGTGCAAACCCTTTGACCACAAATCTAGATTTATACCTTTTTCTACCTCCATCTTATTCCTTCAACTTGTAAACCCATTTATTCTGCAATGTTTTTTTACTTGCAGGAAACCTGAATAAGTCTCAAGTCTAGTTATGTGCTAAGGAGTCCATCTCTTCTTTCATGGCTTGTCCCACTTCTTCCCGGTTTCTACCTGCACTGCTTCTTCATAACATTATGGTTCACCAGATTTAGTCAACAATACATAATATAATGAAGGAGAGTATCGTTCGCGGGTCTACTTATCCTGGTAGATCTTCTAACACCACATTCAGGTGTTTGAGGTGCTTGTTGTTGTTCTAGATGTTGATCATTATGATTTTTAGGCACCATCGCTTTTTCTGTGATCTCGTCAAGAACTGTGCATTCTTTGTTTTCTTTTTCCTGTTTCTTTTCTTGCAATTGATCCTTATACAAGACCTTTTCATTGAATATGACATCTCTACTCCTAATGATTTTTTGTTTCTCATAATCATAAAAGCAATAACCAAAATCATTAACACCATATCCAATAAAGGTACATTTCTTTGATTTTGCCTCAAGCTTTGTTCTATTTTCTTTATTAATTGTGAACAAAGGCTTCACAACCAAAAGTCTTTAAAAAAGAGTAGTAACTTTTTACCCTATCCATGCCTCCTCTAGAATACCACCATCCAAGGAACTTGAAGGCCCTCTATTTATTAGATAAACAATAGTATCTACAACATCTGCCCAAAATTGTAAAGGCAATCCTACATGCAATCTCATGCACCTTACACGCTCCATGATTGTCTTGTTCATCATTTCTGACACACCATTTTCTTGTGGTGTTCCTGGAACTTTCTTCTCTCTATGAATTCCATAATCTGAAAAATACCTATCAGACTCTTTGCTGCAATATTCACCTCCATTGTCTGATCTGAGACACTTCAACCTTTTTCTTTTCTTATTTTCAACCAAAGCTTTCCATTTCTTGAAAGTATCAAATACATCAGATTTATTTCGAATACAATAAATCTAGGTTTTTCTGGTTCCATCATCAATAAAAGTAACATAATAATGAGAGCCACCAAGAGATGATACTTGAGCAGGTCCCCATACATCTGTATGTACAAGCTCTAATTTTTTTCTCTTCTTTTCTTTGCAAACTCTGAGGAATTTGACTCTCTTTTGTTTTACATAAACAAAATTCTCACAAAATTTTAAATCAACATGATTCAAACCTGGCAACAAATTTCTTGAGTGAAGAATTTACATCCCCTTCTCACTCATGTGCTCGAGCCTATGATGCCACAATGCTGTATCTTCTCCTGTAGAGGTTAAATCATTAACATAATTAGAAATACCATTGATAAATACAATGTACCAAACTTTTCTCCTTTTTGTATTGCCAGGGATCCTTTAGTGACCTTCTAGGTTTTATCTATAAAAGTAGTCACACAACCTTAACCTACCAATGGCCATGTTGAAATAATATTTTTCTTCAGATCTGGAACATGCCTTACCTCCTTCAATAGCCATTGATTTCCATTCTGTTGTTTTATGAAAACTATACCCATTCCAATGATTTTACAGGGTTTATCATCGCCCAATCAAACCTATCCAAAATCTCCTTGAACATAGTGATGAAAATGTTTCCTATTAGGTGTGGCATGGAATGAGGCCGCTGAATCTACCACCCATGCATCAATAATGTTTTCTAAAGAAAGAATCAAAGCATCTTGCAACACACCACCTATTACATTCACTTCATGATTATTTTCTTGTTGAATGTCTCATTCTTTTTCCTTCCAAGACTTCAAGTCTTTCTTTAGGTGTCCTTTCTTCTCGCATTTCGAGCACACTATTCCCGATCTAGACTTGGATCTATCTTTTCTTGACTTACTACAATATCTAGGACTCTTTCCTCTTTCCATTTTTATTCCCCTAGTCTCTGCAGTCAAAGCATTACCTAATGTCTCACCAGAGCTTTTCTATCGCATTTCCTCACTAAGGATTGCACCAACAACATCATCAAACTGTAAAGTACTAGATCTAGAGAGAAAGTTACTAATGGCCATAACTAAACCATTCCAACATTCTAGAAATGAGCATAGAAATAACAGAGCCCTAACTTCATGATCAAAAGTTACCCCTACAGAATTTAACTGACTGGTAACTGTATTAAATTCATTTAAATGAACAACAATAGATCCACCTTCTAACATTTTCATAGTATTAAATGCTTCATAAGAAATACCTTATTTGATGCCGAGGGTTTTTAATATAGTTTAGCCAATGTCGACATTAAAACCTCTATTGTTGTTTCCTTTGAAATATTAAACAACATCAACGCCACTACGCACAAATGTATTGTTCCAAGTGCCTTTCTATCGAGAATATCCCATTCTGTGTCTGTCATACTCATTGGCTTCTTTTCCTTTCTGCTCAATGGTTAGTACAGATCTCTCTGATACAGATAATCTTCCTTCTGCATCTTCCACAGTTGGTAGTTTTGGCCATTAATTTTTTTTTCCCTAAACCTACCATCTTCTGCCATTGCTCCCACTCGAACCAGGAACGCTTCTCTCCTGCGAGTTTATCAACCAAATAGACCTTCAACTCTGGTACTAGATATTAGAAAATTATATGTTATAGAGCAATGGAAAACATAAAATATTGCATAAATATAAACACAGAAAATGCATAAAACAAGAGAGACATAGATATATGTGGTTCATCCAGTTTGGGCTGCATCCATGGAGAAATAGCTAGTCCTTCCTTTTATATTATCTAGAAAACTGAAGAGATACAACCAACAACAGATCCACTGTAATTCCATCTTCACTCTCAATCTCCTCTCTCTTCCTCAGTCAGAATATGGATCTATAAAGACACAATACAATTCCCTCATATATAGCGAGTGTTTTCCTTCTAGGGAAAAAACCCTAAATTAAACATAACTTCTATCGTCAAATCTCCGCCTAATGAATGACCCAGATTGACTACAAAATTACAACATTTTATAAGACAATTTTACATCTATTTTTAGCTTCAGGGGCACTTCCCTCGATCCGCCCTCCAGGGTGGGGCTCCCAAAGGTTGCAACTACCCCCCTTGGACCCCACTACAATGAATATTTTACGGGTGGCGTTGCCGCCCCATTACGAATTGGGGTCCAATGCGGCGACACCATTAAATGCAGAAGATAATTAGGCTCCACACCCAACACTTGGAGCAACAAGGAAAAGGAAGAGTAGGAAAGCATAAGAGGACATTAGGATCAACTACTACAACGGGTTTTTCTTACAAGTACTAAGTTGCATGTATGTTTTACTCACTATTTTTGGCATGCATGGCATATGCATGTGGTTTCTTGGTTATGATCTGCCATTGGCATGGAGGATTTCCTGGATCAATAGTAAATTTACCTAGCCTTGCAATTTCCTAGATCGCCATGGTTTTATGGGTTCGTTTCCTTTTGTTTCTGGTTGGTCCTCATGTTCCTTTAACTGTGGGTTAATTTACTAGTTCTTGGAGCCTTGGTTGGAAAAACACTTTGAAGCCCTATAACAACATAGGTTGAGTTACTAGTCCTACAACCTTGGTTCGATAAATTCTTTGGAGCCCTTGGTGGGTTGAGTACTAGTCCAAGAGACTTGGTTGGATAAATTCTCTAGAGCCCGACGATAGTTGTGGGTTGCATTACTAGTCCTGGAAGCCTTGGTTGGAACAAATTCTTTGGAGGCCTAGAAGGCTTAGGTAGAGACCAATCAGGTGATGGTTTCTATTGTGAAATTATGAGTTAGAATCACTGTTTGATGGGTTGAGGTGGTCTTGCCTGTGGAAGCCTTAGTTCATTTTTGATGGATTATTCCATGAGATCCCACATTCACACTTGGAATATCGCACGGGGGTGACTGGCTGAAGAGAGATTTGGTTCAGCCATGTCTATGGTCAGATGGTTCATGGAAGTCCTAAACATGGTTTTCCTTTGCATCATTAATATGAGGTTATTTATCCTTGTTAATTCATGAGTATTATAATAGTTTATATGTGGATTATATGGATGTTGTCTTCTTGGTATTTCTGTTGTTATTATGTTGGTTATAAACATGTATTATAACAGTGGATATGTATGACTCTCATCATGTTTTTACTTGTAAATGAATGAAAATGTATCTATGGCATAGTAGATGAAATGAAGCTAATGTGATAAGGAAACAATGCCTCATAGCGAATCTCAGTTAAGTATGAGACCCCTATGCTCATTTATGCTACTAAGACCTGTATATTTCATGCTTGTGACTTGTTTGACGAAATGATTTTCATGGTTAGTAGGGGTACATTCTATTCCATGACGATTTTTTTTGAAAATTTATCTTTGTTCCACTATGAAATTTCATTTATGAATGTGTCAATGAGTGCTGGGAAGTGACATAGGCTCTGGGCTTGAAAAAGTGGCACAAATTCTAGTGTCGTAGCCATAGCACTTGGGGAAAACGTCTCCAATAGCTCCCTTGCCCTTTTTGTGGGAGCTTCTAGAGCCTCCTAGATGCACCCTTGTCCATATGAAGGGAGTGTCCAGGGGTTTGATTCCCTAAAACTTTAGTTGGTCTCAGAGGCTGGTTACTTGAGTGGTTGGGATGGCTCCTCGGATTTCTATTGCTGGTGTGGAAAGTCTGTGCAGTGTGTTTTTGTCGATTCCACTTCCTTAAGGTGAATTAGCAGGTGGAATCCCATTATAGTGGCCTCTTGTTGCATATTTAGTTGGCTCATTACTTGGGTATATGTGGGACGAGGGTGTTACAGTGTATCCCTTATCAATTATTTTTCTGACACAGAGAATGTTTTTCTTTATTCCTTGAATATTAATGCATCAACTACTTTTGCATGCTTATCAAGTTTGGATCTACCTTTTCCTTTAACTTTTTATTGAGCACTATTTCCAAGAATAACTTTACCATATTTGTTTTTCTTCAAACTCAAACTTGTTGTTATATCCAAACATGTGATGAGATCATCCACTATCTATGTACCATTCATCTTCATCTTCAAATGAGCACAGAGCAAGGCCACACTTAATTTGTTCTTCTTACTTTTTCTTAATATGGAAAGTGTTGGTGGATCCATCTTTCTTAGGTCTTTTGGTAACATTATTCCTGTTTGGTTTGTTGCATTGGAGGAAAACAACTTGTTGTTCGTGTGAATCCATTGACTTGTTTCTGCATTCTTTTGCTACATGCCCAAACTTGTTACAAGTATAACATCTTACATGACCAGGAAAAGGAACATCATAATATTTCTGCTTCACATTTCTCTTATTGCAATCATTAGCTTTGTGACCAAATATATTTGATGTAAAATAGTAACCCTGAAATAAACTTGAATACCTGGGAGTTTATGATCTTCTTGTGAAGTGGCTATTTTCTTGAGATCGAAACAATATGCTTATGCAATTTGTTGCAATGTTTTCATAGTTATGAAATATAAAACATTCAACATCATTGATTAGAGGAGAGAATCAATTGATGTTTCTATTATCGGGAGAAAATGATTTACTTTGAAAATTCATTTTTCTTGGATGTTGATCTAGTTGAATTCTTATCTCTTTATCAGGTCTTTCAGAGTTAGATTTTTTAACTTCATAATTCCTTGCACAATCTTGTGATCTAGATCCTCCTTTTACAGTTTCATGAAAATTAAGACATGATTTAATGGAGGGAGACCTTTGAATGCTAAGAAGATTGTCCAATAGCTTTGAGCTATCTTAAAATATCAATTTCTTATCCTTTTCTCCAAAATTACCTTCAAGAATACGTACCTCAACCTCTTTTTCTCCTTTTGCCTTTTATAGCTTATTTCTCAACTTGATGATCTCTCCCTTAAGCACATTTTCTTATTCTTCAAATACTTGAAGTATATCCTGATATTTCTTCTTTTATGTTTCAAGATTAGATTTGAGAGAGATGATTTCGGCTTGATGTCCTTCATAGTAACTGATTCTTTCCTTAAGTTTCTTGATTGTTTAAGCTTTTATTATTTTTCATTACCTCCTGTAGCTGGGAGATTTTATTTCTTAGTTCATCCTCCATATTTTGAACATGATCTTTTTTTCTTTATACTACTTCCTCATTCCTTCCTTAATTTTCATTCCTTCTTCCAACTGGGTTTTTATTGTGACAATTTCTTCTTTCTAGGCACACTCCTTTACATCAAACTACTGTAGTAACTTTTGTTGATCTCTATTTTCATTTGTAAGCGTTTTAAGTTTTGATTTTAGGGCCAATAGTTTTGAATTTTCTTTCTTTTTATAATTATTACTTTCACTTCAGCCCATAAAATAAATTTTAGTAGAATTATTATCATCATCACTACATGAAAAAGTGTTGTAGTGGCTACAACCATGCTCCAAAGTTTTTCCTTTGCTTAATTTTGGAGCCTCCGTACTAAAATATCAACAACTTGTCTTACACAACCAAGCTACTTGTGCTTTCATTTGAGTTCATATTTTTCTTTACAAATTGTGCTTTCCTACTTTCTTTGTTGATTAACCACAAGCTGACCTCCTCATGACTTGGTTACAATCTGATCCTTCCACAACCTTGGAAATTTGTGCAGTCCTAGAGGGAAACTAGCGTTTCTCTTACGAAATGTGTAGTTCAACCTAACAATGAGCTTCGGCTCCAGAACTGCGTAGACCCAATTGAAAGCTTGTCTTCAGCTAGGAAACTGTGTAGAGCATGAGACGCATTTAGAGCCACTTAGCCCAGGAATTTCAGAAAAGCATTCCCTCAGTTGTTGTCTGATGCATGTGTCGGCAAGTTGCCTGGTTCCTCACAAAATTGCACAATTTCTCCATGTATGCATGGTAGCCGTTCCTGAAAAATAAAAAAGCAAAAAGAAAAAATAACGATCTAATTTTAGCAGTGGAGTTACACTCGAGGTAGTTTTAGAAATTGTCGCCACTTTTCACTTTTTCCTAGATTTAATAGGCACCGCTAGAGCTCATTTTAACATTCTTTCTTGGAGCTCTAGCATTCTCGAGGCATTTAGGAACCTTCAGCATAATCGGCACAACTTTTTCGAGTAAGTCTTTATTTTACTGTCTTTTGCAACTTTTTTTGTTGCTTTTGTTTCCTAGGCTTATGTGAGTAATATTTTACTTGTTTTATTGAACGACCACTAGTTTTTTTTTTTGTTTTATCTTCTAGAGTGAATTTTTAAGTTTTGTATTGCCTTTCCTAAGCATCGCATACATAACACAATTTTTGCACTAATAGTCGCCATTGTGGAGACTCTCCCCACAAGCTTCATTGTTATTCTATTTGACTTATTCCTACATTTATTTTGATTTCATGCATCACCATTCACTCAAATCTGCATCATCCTTCACTCATGCATTCATATCTACTCGCTTATGTGTTACCCTTGGGAAGATATGGGCTGCCTTAGCCCAGACCTAGCTCTTCCTAACATGCGTCGTGAATTTATGGATCTAAAGTTTTTGTCTTAGCTCCAAAAATTGCATAGAGGCTTCCAATTACTGGCTCTTTCTACGCACTACGTAGTTCCAAGAGACGGTCCTAGATTCTTGCCCACTGGGATTGCGCAATGCACAGTCCCAGCCAACATCAAAGCTAGACTAAAATGTGCATTGCACAGTTATATTCATTAACAAGCGAACTAGATTACGCGTTGCACGGCCTAGTCATCATCACCTCTCACTGGAAGCTGTGAATGCACAATGCACAAATCCCGCTGACAATCCCTCACCTCTGAAAGTCTGAATTACAAAATTTAGCCTAACAGTTATCCAAATTTTTGCTTGATCCATCCTTGAAGTGTTGTTTGATCTTAAGCTGACATTTGCATGCCATGAATGTCCTATTTGTATCCAGGTACAAATATTGTTAAGAAACTTCTCAGCAGTACAAGAAACATGGTTTCCAAGAGAGTTGGATCAAAGGTTGTAGAGAGAAGCACTAGAGATGTAGTTGAACATGTGTCAATGAAATTTCTAGTCTATGCAGACACACGGTTATTCATAGAGAAGGATATGAAGGTTACATGGCAAGAAATAAAGGACATATTTGCAGGCAGCTTCAAGGAAGATTTGGAAGATCGACAAGTCTATGTCAACATCCACAAGTTAGTCTTATATAGGGTTGCATGCAAGTACCCCGTCTTCCCATGTGCAGACATCATTCACTAGATTGTCTCACATAGCAATCCCGAGACGATGATATTGAGTAGTGCCAGTGAAACACAACTTGCCACCTTTAGGACATAAAACTATCATTAGATGTTTTAGTTACCATAATCAGTGAGCTGCATGGATTCACTCTTCTTTACTCCCAACAACAATTTCAAAGCTAGATAAATCATGAAGCATTCATTAAAGGAGCCATTGAAGTTCAGGTCGACACCCAATCAGTTCTACAAGACTAAGTCACTTAGGAAGGCCTACCAACTCTTGACCATCTTTGCATGCTGCCTGTATGGTCAAGAGAGCATGGAGACCTTTCCACAGATTTGGGTGGTTGTGTTGGATCAGTTGGAAAATGAAGGAAGGCCATTCAACTGGTCAGAAATTTTGGCTCTTCAATTGAAAGTGCATGTGGTTAATCCCCATAATCCACCTAAGGACGAACAAGATAGATTTTATATGTCTGTGTACTTGCTTGATGCAATTTGTGCCAAATAGTAGTTTCTTGGCATGGGTTGGACATGGGCACCATCAGATGATGTTGTGACCATCGATTGCAAGTTGCTCTGTAAGTGCGACTATCAAGGAGTCATGGTGAGGTTATCTGACCAGTTCATCACCCCAATTTACAATATGATATTTGAGCAGGATCCACCTTGCATGTCCCAAGAAGTGATGCAGGCGTTATTTAACATTGCAGATGATCCAGATTTAAACAGTAACGCAATAAAATACAGAGATAACCATATACACAAAGATGCAGCAGAAATAATACTTCATTTCATTAATGGAAAATACTGAAATATGCTTACAATCAGAAATAGAAATAAACCAGCTAGGGCGATGGTAGCTTATCTCTGAGAAGAGATGTGTGGCTACATGCCTCTGAACTGTCTTACAATGAGGCTCGAAGGCCTATTTATTGTTGAGAAACAATGGAAAAAACCTTCACATTCCAAAACCTAAACCTGGAAGAT